>OY751313.1:32771416-32983137 GCA_963564615.1 Rhorus exstirpatorius
AAATCTCGGCCAAAAATAACTCTCTCTCTCTCTCTCTCTCTCTCTCTTTTTCTTTCTCTACCAGCTTCGAGCGAGGGAATGTCGTTTTCACATCGCTAGTGTATTCTTGTATTATTTCCCGTGGTTTTTGACAAACTACAACCCGTTTTTTAGGGTCACTAGATCCGCTGTAGTCGTGGCTCCGATTAGCTGATTTATCAGTGTAGTGTAATTGGTAATGGTGCAACAATAAGCATTTTTGTTCTTCGGTTTTGCAGTTTTCGTGGTGATATAACGGATTTACGGGCTGCTGGTCAGTTATTGCTTACCTTTCGGTCTTGTGTATGTGCTCCGTACGTGTCGGTGATTAGTGTTGAGCCTGGGCTATTTAATTAGACTGATCTCGGACTGTGCTCATCTGTATGTGCGCGAATTTTTTTAATGCTGACGGTACCGGTATCATTATGAGAGTGGCGCGAAATTTCTCCGTCTTTGTTGTGCAGATACACGCCGGATCATATGTCATGTCCAAAAAGACTTGCTCGCTGTGTTTCTCATGTATCGATAGGTCAGCGGAAGGTGTTGCATCTGCATCCTGCAAGCATGTTGTCTGTCTCACAGCGAAATTTTCGCTTGCATCCTTGGGCAAGATTATTTCGGCTCTGAAAAATGATGGCGGCCCTGCGTGTCTTATGCCCATATCGATGTTAAGTGCGATTAATTCAAAACTGGATTGAAGTGTGGCGGACGAGCTGAAAACCGAGATTGGTGACATTTGTGTCTAAAGTAGACTGGTTCATCACTCACAGTCCTATAGCTAAGAAGACTGTACAGAATCTTGCCGATGCAATCAACGATGTCAAGACCTCAACGAGCACTATTACTATAAAGCTTGCTGCTTGTAACAAAAGTATTGAAAAAATTGAGAACAAGGTGGCAGGTTTGCCTTTGACATCCGCTTCTTCTTTGTCTTCGTCTGGGCTGACCGTGGATAATGAATCACTTATGCTACATGTGCTAAGTCAGGGCTGTGCTGAACAACTAGTTATTTTTAGTATCCATGTGAGAGATTACAGCCCGTTGGTTTGCCTACGTGACATAGTGGCAAAACTGGCGCGCGTGTTAAGTGTAAGATTTCATACTGTAACGACCAATGAGTCCAAATGGGCCGCGTTGCGTCATCTACCGGGTCCCGTCCCGAGTCGTGCGTTATATCAATCTAGATCGATTTTCGCCGGCCGGCTTCGGCCACGTGGTCTTCCCCCGTTACGCGAGCCCGGGCCTGCTGCCTAATTCCTCGCCCCAGTCCACCCGGAATCGTCTCGGGGAGTGCATCGTCGATTTAAGACGTTTGTTCGCAATTATTTATATATATATTCTCATAGGCCTCCCCGAGACCATTTATTGTGCGCGGTATTTCGAGGTACGTAAAAATAATTCTCCGTAAAGCATCGCTATAAAAATTGTCAGCCTTTAAAGCATATCGATCCTTGCGTTTATTATTCAGCTTCTTTAATATTTGTCGAAAAAACAAATGTTCCAGCACCCGAGTGTGACTGGGCCGTTGTGTGGCACAAGAGCTCAAGCGTCGAGACCCTGAGGGGATCCGTCGTCGATATTATCCCTAGGGATAAATACATGGTACCTGCATTCTCGCTTCGGCGAATATTTACTACGTCACGGTAAAAAAGTCGCTAGTCTGAGACGATTATCCTCGTATTTCGCCACGAGGCCATCTACGCATCGATGAAAATATGAACATCGGAGGAACACGAAAAAGAGAGAGAGCGAGAGAGAGAGAGAGAGAGAGAGAGAGAGAGAATGAATGAATGAATATGTATTTTCGCTCTGGGGGTTAGCCCATGGAGCAGATTACAGATTATGTACATGTGTAGTTATAATTTTATCTTACATACTAATACTTATATTTAAATATACTTTAAATAGTGCTTAATATATAGCAAAGAAGGCGCGCGCTTATATGGTAAGGGGGACGCCAATGTGTACTGATGAGGTTAGAGTTTACATGCTTGTCTGGACGGTTAGCAGATGGGCAAATAGCCGGTCTTTAAACACATTTAAGGACGTTGCAGAGCGCACTGATACGGGGAGACTATTCCAGAGCGAAGCAGCGCAAAAATCGAAAGACCCTTGACCTATTACAGTTCGGTAATACGGTAGGGAGAGGTCAAGGGTTGAGCCACGAGAGGGCCGGCTCGCCACCTCGCTGCGAAACGCCAGTAGTTCTCGAAGGTGAGACGAAGTGGAATTTAGCAGCACCGACTCCGTCAGGGCGCCAAGGAAATATAGGCGACGCTTTTCAGGGTTGAGCCACGCGAGGTTACAGTAAGAGTCCGTTGTGTGAGCGTCCCGTGGGAGGTCATATATGAAACGTATACAGGCGTTTAGGGCGCGTTTTAGTGCCAGGTTTTGTTCCTTCGTGGCGTGAGTGAGCACGACGCAGCAATATTCGAGGATAGGGAATACGAGGGCCTCAATAAGCCGAGCGCGGAGCCCGCGCGAGAGCATACCGCGGTTCCTTTTTAATTGGGCGAGCGTACGAAAGATGTTTCCACGTATAGAGGTTAACGAGACACCTAAACATTTTACCGTAGTGGATAGCTTAAGCGGAGAGTCGCCGATTTTGATCGGAGTGAATTGGGATGTGCTTATGGCGTTCAGATAGCGGGCGGAACCAGCGATCATGACTTCGGTCTTCGAAACGTTTAACGTAAGCCCATTTCGCACGGTCCAGTCAGATATAGCATCTAAATCCGAGTTTAGACGTTCAACGTATCTGCCTAGGTCTCTGGGAGAGCAGTGTAGGAATATTTGCACGTCATCTGCATACGCCGCATGCTGGGAGTGCGCCAACACGAGAGAAAGGTCACGGATGAAAATCGTGAAGAGTATAGGGCCCAAGACCGAGCCCTGAGGAATTCCCGACACTACCCGGCCCACTGCAGAGGGACTACCATCTTGGCCCTTAACCGCTTGGGTTCTTGCAGTTAGGTAGCTGTGGAACCATTTAATGACCTGTGATGAGCAGCCGATTCCATACAGTTTTGATAGTAGCAGATAGTGATCTACGCGGTCGAAGGCTTTGCTGAAATCGAGGAAAGTGATAATCGTTATCTGCCTCTCATCTATGCCAGAGCGGATTGCATTCGTAAGTCGAAGGATGGCCGTTTGCGTGCTGTGGCCAGTGCGAAAACCCGACTGGTACTTATCGTAGAGGTTATTTTTTTCCATGTAAGCGACGAGTTGGTTTGCTACAATCCGCTCAAGGCACTTGGGTAGGGCAGGCAATAACGATATTGGACGGAAATCAGTCGGTAAAGCCGGTAGAAGGATTTTTTGAACCGGGATTACGATGGAGTGCTTCCAGGATGAGGGGAAGGTGGACGTGAGAAGAGAGGAGTTGAGAATATTCAATAACATTGGGAGCACAGCCGGCAGAGCGCGTTTAATATAGGTGATGGGGATGTCATCGCTTCCACGAGCGGCTGACTTGAAACTCCGTATGACGCTGGCAACGTTTTCAGGCAATATATGATTGAAATAAAAACGCGTGTCATCAAAGGGCTCCCTACGCACCACGTCAAGAATACTACCCATGTCACCCCTGGGCGGTTGAAAGGCCGCCAGGAAGGAATCGTTCAGCTCATTCGCAGAAAAATTTACCGAGGCCGGTCCCCTATTATCAGAAACAACCCCCGCACGACGCAGTTCCCTCCAAAGTGAGCGCGAGTCAGTGATAGACACCAGACGTGCCTCGAAGAAGGCATGGCGAGCCCTTACGAGGGACTGCTTGCATGCGTTTCGTGCCTCGACTTATGCTGCCTTATCCACGGCGTGCCTAGTTCGTCGTAGTCTTCCTCGAAGTCTGTCTCGATGCTTCATTTGCAGACGTAGCTCAGGCGTTATCCATGGACAGCGAGAGCGACGCATCGGTGATGTAGCTTGTTTCATGGAGGTATGTCGATCCAGAGTGCACAATATTCCATGATTTAGTAGGTCTAGCTGGTCATCTAGGGAGGTTGCACTGTACATTGGTGTCCAGTCGTAGACCTCAAGATCACGTAGATAGGCAGCCACATCGAATCCTCGGAAATCACGGTAGTACCCAGTTTTCGGTTCCTTAGTATTCCAAGCGATATTATAGTCCAGGTAGATCAGGTCGTGCCTGGACAGATAAGATGCGTCTTTCCGTCCACTCTCCAAGACTCTACTATTATCCTCGACAATGCAGAGATCGATCCATGTATGTGACGTCGCAGTATGGTGTGTAGGTCCTGAGGGCACGAGTGTAAGATTATGGGAGTCGAAGAAATTACGGAAATACATTGCATCAGGCGAATTCCCTGCCATGTCCGCGTTGAAATCACCCATGATGATGATATCCGAGTAACGGTACGCGTGGCGCTCAAAAGCAGACTCAAAATTAGCAAAGAGAGAGAGAGAGAAAGAGAGAGAGAGAGAAAGAAAGATAGAGCGAGCAACGGCGTGATCGTTGCGAGAAAAGACGCCATCCGCCATCTTGTCTCTCCACGCCGCGCTCTCCTCACCATCGAGCCACGATGCGAAGATAAGTCCTCGTATATAGATATATCTCATCGAGTTGTGAAGCGTCACATATCGTGATCTGAAATTGTGACGCCGTTTATTTAAAAAAAACAAAAAAATTTCGGAATTCACTTCACTTCATTTTTATCTCAGTAATAAAACTCAACTCGAGTTCGTGCCACATTTGATGTCGTCATAGACGACGTATTATAACGAGTATAATCTCGTTCGTTCGGTTCTGGTCGATAAATCGCCCTGGCCATCATTAGATCGCAATAGCTCCGTGATTTTTGTATTCTTTTTTTTGTCTCTATAATTTCTTTATTTTTCTTTTTTTTTTTATGCGCTCATGTGATTGCGATCAATCGTACAAACGATTCATCGCTCATTGTAAGGTATGGGTAATGCGAGCTAGTGAGACCGTGGTCCGCTGCTATTGTTGTTTATTTTGTCATATACGTCACTAAGTCGAGGTCATGATATCGATGCGAAATATTGGCTAGTGAGTCACGTTACATAGATACATAAATACCCCGTGGGAATTCTTGAACAACGCTCACTCGACGCCAGAGATCCCGAAATATCTCGTGCGAATCGATGTCGGTCGAGCCTTGTAAATGTATATTATTTCTTGTGTTCTTTTTCTTGTGTGTGATACGAATATTCCAGCGACGTCGAATTGACTCGGAATAAATGATATATTGGATCTTTTTTGAGCATTTAATTGTATTACTTTATTTTCTATTTAAAATAAAGCAAATTTGTTACAATACGGAGGAGTTGGTTAGCGCTGAGAGGATGGGAAAGGCTGATGGCCATAAGAATGGGAGTTTTGCCGCGTCGTTGAGTGCAAGCTTGCCAAGCTCGGCTATGCCGTCGAGTGCATGTGCGGCAAGTGAGGCCAACCGAACCAAACTGCACGTTGATTCACGGCCAATCATAGTCGAGTTCTCGACTGAAGAAAAATATAGCCAGTTCATCACGGCTAAGAAGAAGAATCCGGTACTCAAAGCCTCAGATATTGATGATACGTTTTCCGAGGCTGTCGTACAGGTTAATAAATGTCGACCGCTTGAACTGCAGAAGTTGAGAGATAAGGTGTGCCAGAAATTTCCCGATATCGACGCTAGAAACATCTGGATTACTGATGCAGCAGTAGTGCTGAGGACAGCACCTGATGCGCAGATGATAGGATCCTACCATCTACCGATCTTGACAAGATATGACCACCATCGTTTGTGGATAGCAGCCCAGTACCATCGGCTAGGGCAGTAGGAAAACCTAAAGAGGATCAAATCATAAATATTTGCTGCATTAATGGGCAATCCTTGTTGGCTCATCTTGATAAATTTCGTGATTTTTATCGTTTAAATCGATATCATGTGATCGTTGTGACGGAAACTTTGCTACATTATAACGTTGTGGATACTCAGATGGCGCTTCCCTCGTTTTCTATTCTTAGAGTGGTCCGAAGGAGACAGTAGGGTGGTGGTGTAGCGATATTTGTTCGCAGTGAACTCCGTGTAAGAATGCTAGCTTTTTCAGCTTTGCTGGCACGTGATGGGGTTCAGTATAGATGTGTGTGTGTTGTATGTAAGGACCGGTAATGTGCCTAACACTCTGAAACTCTGTAAATATTTTTCGTGGAGCTTGGCAAAATACGGAATATTGAAAATTTCCTGATGAACATTAAAAAAAAAAAATTATTTTGTGAAAGGGGAAATTGCGCTGGTGATGTTTCGGTATGAAACTACATGTACATGAATCGTATATCTTTGTCATTTTGAATTTTACTTCCTCCTAAAGGAACATTTTTGATGGTCAAATAGCTTCCGCGTTTTCAATGGCGATGTGTTCATAAAATGCCAAATTATCACATGGTCATGTAGAAAAAAAGCGTGGGTACATTGGCATGTTTGAAAAACTGAATTTGTCAATCTCAGTAAAGGCTTGAGCAAAAGCGCTTGAGCAATGACAAAGCGGTTAGTCTGGAGATATTTACTGGAATTAATGTAAAATTCATACACTTTAATTTCATTGGGTTTCAAATTTTCAGAAGCGTGCCAATCATTGCTGAAATTTAGAAAATTCGACCGCATTTTTTTATTGCATAAGACTTACTTGATCTATATTCTAATTTTTTTATCCTTTGTGTTTATCCCACTCGAAAGAGTCTTTTGTCGCTGAGATTGCACGTTCTCGGTGACGATAGTTACCCTAGACCAACGATGCTCACTTAGCATTGTTTGACGAGTGTCACGATTCATTTCGACGAAACTCCATCCAGAATCATAAGTTCTCGACCGAGATCACATCGATTGGAATATGTTAGAGCTCATCGAGATTTCAGTCGCGTACGCAGTCGGCTCGAGGGAGTCTTTCGTCGCCAAGATAACACGTTCTTGGTGACAATGGTCATGCTCGATCAACGACCCTCTCGTGGCATTGTTCGACGAGCTACACTATTCATTCTGACGAGTCTCGATAGAGAATCATATATTCTCGGCCGAGAACTTGTGGATTAGAATGTTTTAGAGCTCGTCGAGTTTTCGATCGTACAGTGGCTCGCCAAGGAAGAGTCTTTTTCTACCGAGATGGCACTTTCTCGGTGACGAGAGGGTCATGCAGGGTCTACGATGCTCTTTTAGCATCGTTCAATGAGCTTGATGATTCATTTTGGCGATACTCGATAGAAAATCATAGATTCTCGACCAGTATCTTGTAGATTTGAATATGTCAGAGCCCGTCGAGTTTTGAATCGCGTATGCACAGTCGACTCGCCAAGAGAGACTTAGTTATCGCCGAGATTGCACATTCTCGGTGACGTGATAGTCACACCGTATCACTTAGCATGGTACGATGAACACAACGGTTCCTTTTGACGAGACTCGATCGGGAATCATATATTCACAGCCGAGAAGTTATCAATTCGAATATATCAGAGCTCGTTGAGTTTTTGGTCGCATACGTAGTAAACTCACCAAGAGAGAGTCATGTGTAGCCGAGATTGCATATTCTCGGTAATGATAATCACGCTTGACCGATGATGTTTTCGTAGTATCGTTCGATGAGCTCCATCATTCATTTCAACGAAGCTCGATCGAGAATTTAATATTCTCGGTCGAGAACTTGTCGATTTGAATATGTAACAGCTCATCGAACTTTTAGTCATATACGTACACGTAGATTAATACACTGATTTGTTGACAAAATTGCACGTTCTCAGCGACGCGTGTGAAAATATTTGTGTATGGGAAAAATATTTTTATACATGGGCTAATCCACCAACTTTCAGCCAGCATTTTAGGGTCACATATCCGATTTTGTTGCAATTAAGATATGTTGTAGTGTATACTGAAATATGAAAGTCCTGCAATTTTTATATTTTTAGGACTTAAAGTCTGGGAGAAACACGCTGATGAGTTTTTCACTCAACAAGATTCTAGGTTTTCTTTTGAATTTTTAGCTCAATCCTATGGTCGCAAAAGAAATATGGCTCGGTATGTTTTTTGTGTAAAAAAGTCTGATCCTTCCGAATATGAAATCAATTTTAACGTAGACTTCCATGAACTGCCGAAAAAACACGGATTTTTCGACATTTTCGGTCCTGTATATGCGAAGAAAATAAAAATAAATTGTTTTTATTTTTTTATGTGTAAAAGCAGACATTTTGGTGTACTTCTTGTGATTTTCATAGTGGGATGAAAATCGGATCATAATTAAATCGTATAAACAAAAATATTCTAGGATTCTCGGATCTCCGGATTTTCGGATTTTATGATTTTCTGAATGTGTATATGAGATATATGGTACATTTTATTTGCCCTTACTACTTTGGATTGCTGGTTAGTTATATTTTAAAACGGATAAACCATATATCATATCATCCGCGTTTTCATTGAAGATCCTCCCATAAAGTTAGTTTATAACTTTCAAGATTGGCGCCAGGTATACTAGCTGACTCTAAGGGCGCAGTCCTATGTAGATCCGGACGGAACAGAACGTATACGAAATATAGTGGATTTTCCGTTCCGTCTTTCCGTAATCCGGCGATCCAGCTCCACATGTGACGACAGCCTAACTGCAAAATTTGGAAGATACCCATTAAACGTTTCATTAGCCTCGTGGCGTTGACTGACGATTATAAAGACATTCAACGTCCTGTGAGTGGGTTTGGGGGTATGAACAATGACTGAACTTACTGATTGAAGTAGCAGGCAATGTATATCTATAGATATACTGTAATGTTATTCCGGTCGGTAACGTTCGTAAACGTAACCTCAATTGCTCGCCGCACAAAGTCCCATGTAGTGAGTTGTCTTTATAATTTTCAGTCAACTAATTTTTCAAGCTTTAGGAATAGCATTGTCGGATATAACTTACGGCAGATTGCTAAATTGAACGGATTAAAACATTCTATCGGTATTTTCACGTTAACAAAAACTTGTCAGTTTATCTTTCAATTATTAAAATGATAGCGACATATCATTTACGAATCAAGACTTATAAAACATTGTCACATCAACAATTCAAATGAAAAACTCAATAACTCTGAACCACGAGCGTTGACTGAAAATTATAAAGACAACTCACTACATGACTTTGTGCAGCGAGCAATTGAGGTTACGTTTACGAACGTTACCGACCGTAATAACATTGCAGTATATCTATAGATATACATTGCCTGCTACTTCAATCGGTAAGTTCAGACATTGTTCATACCCCCGAACCCACTCACAGGACGTTGAATGTCTTTATAATCGTCTGTCAACGCCACGAGGCTAATGAAACGTTGAATGGGTGTCTTCCAAATTTTGCAGTTAGGCTGTCATGTAGAGCCGGATCGCCGGATTACGGAAAGACGGAACGGAAAATCCACTATATTTTGTATACGTTCTGTTCCGTCCGGCTCTACATAGGACTGCGCCCTTAGAGTCAGCTAGTATACCTAGCACCAATCTTGAAAGTTATAAACTAACACATCATACTTTATGCGAGGATCTTCAATGAAAACGCGGATGATATGATATATGGTTTATCCGTTTTAAAATATAATTAACCAGAGTAGTATATGGACCACTATGGCCACCCCCACTCCTATCCCCACTCCTATCCCCTCCACTTTCCCCCGCGCTGGAGCCTCTTTCCGAGCGTGGTGGGGGTAATTGTGGGGAGAGGTGGTGGGGGAAGAGTTCTGAGGGCTCGCCATAGTGGTCCGATTATTATTATTATTATTATTATTACTATTATTATTATTAATATTTATTTTTATTATTTTCAATATTCTCTCTCTCTCTCTCTTTCTCTCTCTCTCTCTCTCTCTCTCTCTCTGGATTATTATATTTTACTTTCATAATTATTATTATTTTTATTATTATTTTTAATATTTCCACTCTCTCTCCGATTTATGATTATTTTTTACTTATGCTTCTTCCGAGGCTATTAGGCGCATCTCTCTCTCTCTCTCTCGCTCCTGTCACTTAGGTTTTTCCTCTCTTTCTCCTTCTCTCGCACACACTCTCTGTTTTTCGCGCACATTTTATCTCTCTCTCACTATTCTCCCTCGTTATTTCGGTAACTAAAATTCATTCCGAATCCGTGAAAAAAAATCACCGCACAGTAGAATTGCGAAGGAGTTTAAAAACACTCGTACTAGCACTCCAAAATTTTTTCCGATATTCCTACGAATGAGGTTTTGAGCGATCTACAGCAGGAATTATTTTGAAAAACGATAGAATGCAAACACGCACAGATATATTCGTTATACTTATCTCCTTGAGACCCGTCTTTGTGAAATATTTTTATTAGCACGAGCACACACGTTAATCCTGAGGGCACATAAATTATTTAAACGAATAATATTTTAACCGATTGACATTGCGAGAACGTTTTCCCGATGTTACACGATTAAAAGAACGACGATTACTGAGCTCTACAGATGCTTGGAAGCAAGCTCCACACGCCTTTAGGGATAATATTATGAAGACTTCTCGGCGCGCGCGAAATGCACCGTCAGCACCACGTGCATGTCTCATCGTCGCCCAAGCTTGCTCGAATTCGCTCATTTTTTTATTCGTATGGAGGATAATATATTTAATGTATATAATGTGGTCTGAAGATGCAACGCGAGTATACTTACAGACACAATAGGTATACGCTGCGAATATACATAGGTAAGTTAACGAGGTACCGTTCCGTAGCGCTCGAGAGTCAATAACTATGGGCATGCTCACGCGGTATCGTTCAGCAGCAGCAGTTCTTTTACATATAGGGCGAAGAATGAATTAAAATTGTACAGATCACAGGCAAGCAGGGGCGCTTTAGCATCGAATGGCCCATCTACAAGAGTATAGCGATGACTGATTCTGTTCTCCTTTGCGATTGTATTTTTCAAATTTTTTTTCCACCCGGAGAGAAAAGTTGCATAGCTCTCGCCGCTACACATACACACTGGCGTGTATAAGAGGATGTCAGCTAACTTGCACGCGCCAAGGTTTACTTTGTTTTGATGAAAACAGAGTATCAATATCATGATGCTTTATATGAAAGCGATGTATAAGTCTGATTCGAGCTATGTAAGAAAAATTATAAATTAAAAATTTTTCTCTACACGGAAAAAAATTTTGCCTCTCGGGAGAAAAACTTCGGAAATTCTTTTGAGAGATATGAGCTCGAGGGTCAGCAAAGAGGTACGGCTGAGATCACGAGCATAGTTATCGAGCTCTCCTCTTTGTGCGAATATTCGCTAACTCTGTCTCTCTTTCTCTCTCTCTTTTCTGATGCATATCTTTTTCCATGCCTCGAATCTTTCTATCGCAGCAATAGCGGGGCTTTTTTTTAATATTTTTCGATGTACACCGAGTATTCGGGTATAACACTACGAGATTTCTCGATTTCTCGAGGTGCGTGAAACGCACCATCAGCGGAGCATCAGCAGACTGCATGCCTTCTTTGCTCATTGCTGCGAATCTCTCCTTATTCTTCATTTAATGTGTTTTCGTACTTCATGCTCTTTATAGTAATATAATTTTAATATATTTAGGCCTCAAGACCCATTAAGACTTATGAAAATTATTGAGACCACCTACTTATTTCTCGTTTGTAAAAGTATATTTTTTGAAAAATGATATTAAGTTTTAAAATGCATATCAAAGCTAAGCGATCTCCACTTCGTTGCGCTTTTCGAAGAAGTCGCTGTTTAAAAAATTTGATCAGTGTCTCGCTATATCATGTTACATTGAAACAATAAGAGAATTTGGAATGCTTATATACATATGTGGCGAGATCTTGAAATCTTGATATCTTGATATCTTGATACCTCATCATGCATATTTTTGTGTCGCAAGGGGCATCGATTTTTGATGGCGCTGCAATTTAAGTAAATGAGTAAACTCGCTCAGAAGGCTAGCGCTAAAAAATTTGATCAGAGTCTCGCTATATAATGTTACATTGAAACAATAAGAGCACTTGGAATGCTTATATACATATGTGGCGAGTCTTGAAATCTTGATATCTTGATATCTTGATACCTCATCATGCATATTTTTGTGTCGCAAGGGGCATCGATTTTTGATGGCGCTGCAATTTAAGTAAATGAGTAAATTTGCTCAGAAGGCTAGCGCTAGCGCTAAGTATTTATATGGAAAGAACAAGATGCAATGTTAATCAGTCTCAATCCAGCAGGGTATTATCACGTATCGTTATCAATCATGGCAGATCGAGCACTTCGCGAGTGTATATTAAATCTTTTGCGCTTGGCCATATTACATAGCTCTCAGCTTCGTCGTCGGTGTAACGAGCAATGGTGCCACGAATTAAATCGATTATCGGGCGATAGACTTATAAGACGCCTAAAATATATTGTATGGTGGGCGCCCTTGCGAATCATAGCGGCAGCCTACAACAGAGGCATACTAAATGGTCAACAAGTGCTAGCGTGTGTGTTTGAAGAGCTGCAGCGTCGAGGATTGGAAAACGTGCCATGTGTCCGCGGTATTGTCGATGAAATCAGAAGTAAGTTCTGTTCTATCATAAAAAATAATCATGTATATTTGTAATACTTAAACTGTATTGAAAAATTTTTTCACGACGCCATTATTACGCCAGCACGTATTGAAATTTTTTTCACGATGCCATTATTACGCTAGCACGGGCAAGCCTTATTTATCGAGCTCTTCTCTTTGTGCCATGCTTTGCGTGGTCCCGAGCTCTCTCTCTCTCTCTCTCTCTCTCTCTCTCTCTCTCTCTCTCTCTCTCTCTCTCTCTCTTTCGTTAAAGCGGTATGGATCTTAAAGCGTATTGAAAAAATATTTTCACGGCTGTTATTTCGATAGTATGGTCAAACCCTATTTATCGAGTTCTACTCTTTGTGCCATGCTTCGCGTGGTTCCGCATTCTTTGCAATTCTCTCATCTCTCGCTCTTTTTTCATGAGCACGATGCAGAGCACCTGTTTGCGTAAGCAGAGATAATCGTTATTTATCGAGCTCTACTCTTTGTGCTATGCTTCGCGTGGTTCCGCGCTCTCTACCTCTCGCTGTCTCTCTCTCTCTTTCATTAAAGGGGTACAGAGCGCCTGTTATCGTTAGAAAAAATATTTTACGAATTTCAATATGATATATTTAAAAAATGTATTCTTATTCACCAATCTCCTCTTTTTCTCTCTCCTTACATTATTATCGTAAGAAAAACATTTATATGAAATTTTAACACGGTTCGCTTACTGGAAAAATTATGAGTTGAAAGCACTACTTCTATTAAAAGAGGGATATTATTTTTAATGGTTGTGCACCTAATATAGTATATCGACAGCTCTTGGATGCATCGCCGAATGAAGAAGCAGCTCTTATAGAAGGGGCTTGTGCTGTGGAATTAGCATGCCAGCAGAGGAGCGCAACGAGTCAGCACCTGTCATGCACCGAGCTGAATGATGAGCGACCTACGAGTACGGTTTCAAGTATCGAGCATCCTTCGGACATATTTTCTAATTCGTCGATTTTCGAACGTAAGTTGAAATTAAGGTGCAAAAAAAATAAAAAAATTAAAAATTGGTGTGGCGTCAATTTTAAATTATAAATTTATCCAGAGGGCATAGATAGGGAGAGGGTAACAGACGCTGCTGTACCAGGCCCATCAGGCCTATGCCATTCTGGACGACGAGCAACCCCAACCTCTGACCCTGATGATGTTTTTGACCATCGCGAAAAACAGCTGTGGGAATATCCGATCGAGAACGAGAGAGACGAGGAAATAGCATTTCAAAGAGCTGACGATTGGCTTCAAATGCTCGTGACTGATGACGACTCTGGTAAATAATTTTTCTTACACATGAAAAAATTAATTAAGCATGTAAGTAAGTGGGTCCTTTTGTAACAGGGTATTCGTCAGCATCTTTGTTTGAGTGGTGATATCGGTCTATTTAAGCAGTACTATGATGCGCGAGAGGTACAAATATTGATAAAATTTAATAATTTCATATTAATCAGCTCTAGAATCTAATACATGCCTCTTTTTCCAGAGTTGCAAAGAGGGTCAGGCAGGCAACGTAGTGCAGCAAGGAGCGAGCCGCTCCATGAAATACACCCGCCGGGAAAGCATTTTGAGATCATCGGTGATTACACGAGGTACTTCAAACGCTTCAAAATACGGGGACGTGAAACGTCGTTGCAAATTCGGCAGCCAGTCTCTGGAGTTAGCGTGGTGGACTGGCTCAACGGTGCGTTTCGTGATCTCTTAACGCACATCATGAGCTCCTGCGAGGGCGGCGATTATGTAGGCGTTTCGTTTACAGCGAATAGCTTGCCGCACGGGCCCGTGTGGTTATCTTTCCGACCGGCCCGAGATTATGTATTCGAAGATATATGGAAATTAATAAGCAGCGTGGCACAAAGTGCGTCATCTTTGAACATCGATGACTCGTGCACGATAAAAATGTGCGCTGTCAAGGGGGTTGAAGGGTGCGGTCGGAAAGGTCTCACACACGAGGCTGTCGCAAAACGATCTATTCTCTCGATCCGAAACACCGACAATCTGTGTTTACCGCGTTCGCTGGTAGCAGCCCTAGCATACGCAGAACGAGGTGAAATACGGTCGGGTAGCCTTCATGATAAATGGCAGCGTATTAGACGAATTAATGGGGTTGCACAAAAACAAGCGGCACTCGAACTTACAAGAGAAGCAGATGTCCGCGTACCTGTAGAGGGCTGTGGTGTATACGAGATTACGCGCTATCAAGATTATTTGGCACGAGATGGCTTTGCTATTGTCGTTTACGAGTTTTTAACTCTGGGTCGCGGGGAAGAGCCACTATTTGACGGTAGACAGGGTGTTCTGAACAGCGTAGGCACAATTCACCACACCCTGTACATTTTGTATTACGAGCGTTCACATCATTTCGAACCTATTCTAAATCTCAGAGCAGCTGTCGGTAGTAGAGATTTTTGTTCCTCGTGTAATATGGCTTATCGTCGACTCGGTCATAAATGTTTAAAGAAAAAATGTCCTCGGTGCTGGGGGCTACAGGCGTGCAATACGCGCTCGCGCGATATAATCAGATGTGAGGCGTGCAATCGCGATTTTTTCGGAGAGGACTGCTTTCAGAGACATAAGGTACCGATCGTGACCATGAGGCGTAGAAAGCCTAGCGTTTGTGAAGCTCTGAAACGATGCCGGAACTGCTTTCAAGCAATAAGGCCTTTGGAGAAATCAGAGAAGCATAAATGCGGAGTAGGGTACTGCAAAACGTGCAAATCCGATCAACCGAATAACCATTTGTTTTTCATGAAACCGATTCGTAGTACTCCAGACTTGAAAAAAATACTATTCATTTTTTATGATTTTGAAACACAGCAGAGCACACCTGTGAAGGGTGATGCGACTACTCTTGTACACGAACCAAATCTTTGCGTGGCACAGCGCGTTTGCACGTTTTGCTGCGTTAACGACTCTATAACCGAACCGTGCGAGCATTGCGGGGAACACGAATTTGTGTTTAGTCACAGCCCCGTAGCCCAGCTTGTCGAACTAGCCATGCAGCCGCTCGAAGGTTTTTCGCGTACTATCTGTATCGCTCATAATGCAGGGGGTTTCGACGCTCAATTCATCCTGCGTTATTTCATCGAAGAGAAAAAAACTCAGCTCCCCACACTAATCATGAACGGTACGAAAATTATTACGATGCGCATCGGAAAGCTCGTATTTCTCGATAGTCTGAATTACTTTCACATGCCTCTGAGTGGTTTACCGAAAGCCTTTGGACTTACCGGTGCTATCGTTAAAGGCACTTTTCCGCACTTGTTTAACCGACCAGAAAATCAAAATTACGTAGGCGAATTACCGCCTCTCGAGCATTATTCTCCGGACACGATGCGCGCCGATGAGCGCCGAAAATTTCTCGATTGGTATCGCGAAACAAAAGACAACAATTACGTATTCATTTTTTCGGAAGAGCTTATTAGCTATTGTAAGACAGATGTCACGATTTTACGACGTGCGTGTATGGCTTTTCGGAATATGTTCATTATCAGTGGTCGCGTCTGCCCGTTTGATGAAAGTACAACAATAGCATCAGCCTGCTTCAGAGTTTTTCGAAAAAATTTCTTGAAAGATAACTCAATAGGCATTATACCCACGGGGGGATACAGATGGGCGCAAAATCAATCGAAAAAAGCGGTTTCATGGCTATCGTGGATAGAGAACTCGCTGGGTGTTCGTATTATTCATGCGGGCCGATCACGCGAATTCAGAATACCTCAAAATCTCTTGGTAGACGGGTACTACGAGACTCCTAACGGGGCGCATGTATTGCAGTTTCACGGTTGCTACTGGCACGGTTGCCTACGTTGCTATCCCACAAACAGAGACAACCGACAAAGCGATGGAATATCCATGCACGAACGTTTCGAGAGAACTACTGCTGTAACTGAGAGGATTCGAACGGGAGGGTATTTGCTCACGGAAATTTGGGAGTGTGATTACGATCGCTTGTTAAATTCGACAGCCGAGATGAGGACTTTCCTGCAAGATAATCCTTTAGCTACAGCAGAACCTCTCAATCCGCGTGATGCTTTTTTCGGCGGACGGACAGAAAACATGGTTACGCTCTATGACGTTGACGCTACGGAAAAAATACGTTACGTAGACGTTTGCTCTTTGTACCCGTATATTTGTAAATTCGGTAAATACCCCGTGGGCCATCCGAAAGTATACGTGGGTAACGAGTGCATGGAATTGACAGGTCCTGATAACACCGATCTAACTCTCGTTGAGGGTCTCGTAAAATGTACCGTATTGCCGCCTCGTAATCTTTATCACCCCGTATTACCAGTGCGTATGCATAACCGGTTATTATTTGCTCTATGCCGCAGCTGCTGTGAGATTATGAATCAGGGTGTATGTACACACGAAGATCCTGTAGAGCACGTGTTCAAGGGTACATGGGTTGTCGACGAGTTGCGAAAAGCCGTGTCGTGCGGGTACAGAGTGATAGACGTGACTGAAATTTGGCAATATGAAACGACGCAGTTCAATCGCGATACACAGACAGGGGGGCATTTTGTCGAATACATTAACACGTTTTTAAAAATCAAACAAGAAGCCAGTGGATGGCCCGACAATTGCTCCGAAGATAAAGCCGCGCAAGATCTCTATATAGCCGAATTCGAACGATCGGAAGGAATCAAGCTAAATCGCGACTCCATAGCTAAAAATCCGGGGCTGCGATCTGTCGCAAAGCTATGCCTCAACTCATTTTGGGGGAAGTTTGGGCAGCGGGAAAATCTACCGCAGACAGAAATAGTTTCGACGCGTAAAAAGCTTATGGAACTATTGACTAGCCCTGAGTACGAAATCACGGGGATTTTACCCGTAAATAACGACATATTGTATGTAAGCTACACGAAAATCAGTGACGCTGTTATACCATCCAGCATAGCGAACGCCGTCGTAGCAGCATACACCACAGCCCAGGCCCGCCTAAAACTTTATAGTTACCTAGAGTGTCTGGGTCATCGTGCTTTGTACTGCGATACCGATTCCGTAATTTACGTATCGCACGAAGAAAAAGACGAGTACGAGCCTCCAACGGGACAACTCTTAGGGGATCTCACAGATGAGCTGAGCTCTTATGGGGAAGGTAGTTATATTAGAAGTTTCATTTCAGGCGGACCAAAATTTTATTCTTTTATCGTATGCACTCCCAATGGAGAGGAAAAAGAAGTATGTAAAGTAAAAGGGATAACGCTTAATTTTGCGAACAAGGGATTAATTAATTATAACTCAGTGCGCTCCTTTATAACCGGTGAGAGAGACGAGCCTGTTGTGCTAAAGTATGACGCTATACGGCGCACGGCGTTTCATCAGGTCGTCACACGTCCTGAAACCAAATCATGCAAACCATCGAGCGTCAAACGGAGACGAGATGGTGAATATGGCACTCTTCCTTACGGTTATAAAGAATAATGTATATAGATATAGACCTCGCACTACTTTGTAAATAATGTATATAAATAAAACTTTATGTTCTTACGTATATTCGTCTTTTCGAGCCCTATATATGTTTAAGCTAATACGAAGATTGTGCTCATTCGCAAAAATGGATGTGCGGTGGAAACATCCTTGGACGGCGATGGTTTGCGGGCCCACGGGCTGCGGTAAAACATACTTTGTGAAAAAGTTTTTGAAATTCATTTCGCATTTGAATAGTGAACCGTTTCAACGAATTATTTTCTATTATTCCGAGTGGCAACAAGCGTGTATGGAGTACGGTTCTTCGATAGAGTTTCGCGAAGGTTTGCCGCAATCCTCGGATTATGCAAACGATCCGCGTGCAAAACTTATAATTATTGACGATTTGATGCGCGAGGCATCGAACAATAGCGTTGTCGACCTCTTCACCAAGGGTAGTCATCATAAGAATTTGAGCGTGTTTTTTATAACGCAAAATTTATTTCATCAGGGTCACGGGCAACGGGATATATCGCTGAACGCTAATTATATAGTAGTTTTTAAAAATCCGCGAGATCGCGCTCAAATACAGCACCTGGCGCGTCAGGTTTACCCCGAAAACCCCCGATTTCTGCAGGAAGTTTATTACGACGCGACGAGCAAACCACACGGTTATCTGCTCTTGGACTTGAAACAATCGACTCCCGATAACTGTAGATTTCGAACGTGTATTTTCCCCGATGACCCACAGCATTTCGTTTACGTGCCGCGAAAAAAGTTAAAAAGCACCGACACAGCCGGAGAAGTACCAGTCTTGCGGCTGTGATGGCGGGTAACAGGTCCTCTCTCTGCAAGAAGCACGTTGCAATATTGCACGCACTCCAGCATCTCAACAAGGAGCAGCGAGACGCCGTTTTGCGTAAAGCCGATCCACGAATAATTCGTTGTATTTGTGAGTGTGCGTTAAACATTCTACGTGGTAACGTGCCTTTGAAGCCCGAACAAAGAAAAAAGTTGCGTCGCCACGCATCTATTCTTCGACGACTAGCTGCGAAAAGCGGTAGTTGGAAGAGCAAGAAACGTTTTGTGGTTCAAAACGGTGGGTTCCTACCGCTGCTGCTCGCCCCCGTACTGGGTACGCTCTTGTCACGTTTGATCGGCGGCAGTGGATAATGGAGCATGCGAGAAAAATGGTGCTCGTGCCTGAAGAGAATCTTCAGCATATAGGCGTGCAGAATAATCGACAAACGGAATCTGTTCAACGGCAACAGCAGCAAACAGTGCAAACCCTTGGTACGACACTGAGTAGATTGGACACTGAGATGAACGATATTCTGAATTCTATTTCGTACAAGGATGAGAGGGAAAAGTGGTCGGCGTATTTCGCGGTGTTGCAGCGTTATCTCCATTTTGCCGATAATGAGCGAGCGCAGCAGCATCGTGCACTCGCAAAAAACGATGATTACATCACGACACCTATAGAGGAGAAGGGGAATAGTGGAAAAGACGCTGAAATTCCACGCATAAACGACTCTATGATCGTTGAGAGTGTCCCGACAAAATATCGCAACAAAGCAAAACTATTGCTCCGCCGTTTACGCCTTGTACCATTAACAGAGTTTTGCTGGGATCCTACAGGCACCGTCTCCATCGCAGGCAAAGAAATCAAGGACTCCAATATTGTCGATCTTATAAACGATGCTATGCGCGCGAGGAAAATCTCAACGCTGGCGGGTCGTCATGCATTTGCAGGATTTTTAAAAGCGGCAAAAATTCCACGCGAGTTTGTTGGAAACCAGGATCTGTGGAGGTCCGATGTGCCCACCTCGACGCCTTTTCGGAAAAAAAGAAAAATACCTGTGCACTCCCACGACTTGTCGTTGAGCGACGCGGGAGCTAATCACAGTAGCGACGAATCCACCGATCCCAGTATTTATGAGCTCTTCAGTACCTCTGAGAGGGAGCAAACAGGCGCTGGCCAGTGTAAAAAGAAGAAGAAGAATCGTGTAATTTGGGCTAACCTAAAACTCTAAACCATGAAAACATTGGAAAAGCTGTACTATAATCCCTCCCACGAAGCATCGTTCTCGGGCGCTGCAAAATTATTACGCGCAACGCGAAAAAAAAAATTCTAACGAAAAGACCGTGCAGTGGTTGGAGACACAGGATGCTTACACGAAACATCGTCCTGTAAAACATCGATTTCCACGACGTCATTACAGCGTGCGAAACATTGACGATGTCTGGGAGGCTGATCTCGTAGATCTTCGCTCGATCAAAGATTACAACGATGGTCATACCTATCTCCTCGTAGTCATAGATGTGCTCAGTAAATATGCATGGGTCGAACCTTTACGCGACAAGACTGCTGCGTCTGTAGCTAAGGCTTTTACGCGGATACTCACGCAAAAAGCCACTAATAGCCGATCACCCGTATGCCTGCAATCGGATCGAGGCAAAGAATTCATGGGTGCTGCATTTCAAGAGCTCCTAAAGAAGAAAGATATTCAGTTTCGAACTGCACGGAATCCTGATATAAAAGCCTCAATTGTGGAAAGATTTAATCGAACATTGAAAGAAAGAATGTGGCGATACTTTACGTATACTCGCGCGAAGCGATACATCAATGTGTTGCAAAATATAGTGTCTGCATATAATAATGCCCGGCATAGCAGCATAAAAATGGCCCCGGTAACGGTGACTCTTGCCACTGCAGCTCAAGCTCGTGCTAATTTGATGCAGCGTTACAAGGATTCGGAGCGAGAACACATCCCTAAATACGGGATCGGTGATGTTGTACGAATCAGTAGTGCAAAAGCGGCCTTTGCAAAAGGTTACGAGAGCGGCTGGAGCAGCGAGCTGTTCAAAATTCATCGCATATCGACAACTAGTTGGCCGACGGTGTACTTTTTACGCGATCTTCACGGCGAAGATATTGACGGCATTTTTTACGAGGCCGAGTTATCGAGAGTTCGTACTATTACCGAAAAAAATAAAAAATCACGATGAGAGACGAATTTTATATCGTTTTACCGAGCAACAGCAGTATGAAATATTACCCGGAAAATACGACAACGCGTTATACCACACGATTGCCACAGCGCGTATCTTTGCAAGGCAATTGGGCCGTTGGACTTACAGAAATACATATACCCATGACGATTCTGCATATACCTCAGAAAGACGAGCAGAACTTCATCAAGACCGCACCGTATAAAGTACAATCGGGTATTCACGATTCTGCTATTGACATTGAAAAGAGCTGTGTGTATGTTCCACCCGGTGTATATAAGAGTATAGACTCATTGCTCGAAGTAATAAATGAACTACAGGGCGTTGCTGGTCATTTACTATTTCAGCGCGCTCGCAATGGCTACGTCCAAGTGACCCGTATCTGCGATTCTTGCGAAAATTTAATTCATGCTTTCCATTTCTCACCAAGGCTCAACAAGATTTTAGAATTTACCACACCCAGCAGTGTGGCGCTCCCTCCTGCATTCAGAGATGTTGGTCATACAGCCGCACGACCTGCCAGCCTAACTAATGCTATCCCCGATATGTTATTCGTTTATACGGATATTTGTGAACCCTACATTACCGGTGATGTGCATGCACCTCTGTTACGTGTTGTACCATCTTATACCGCGGATAGCAACAATTACGGCTCTGTGAAGATTAGAGGTTTTTCGCCACCACGCTACGTACCTCTGCTTCATACAAACTTTCAATCGATCGATATCGATATAAGGGATGAGTTTGGGCAGCCGATACCATTTGAGTACGGGACGCTGACGGTGACATTACAGTTCAAGCATATGGATTAGAGAAGTCATCGCAATGACTTATTACGATGAATACTTTGATATGCAGACGGGTGGTGCTCGGACCGGATATGGGGGTATCAGTAACGTGTACATAGGCTCACCGAATCAAAGGGGCCACGGGATTGGCAGTTTTCTCGGTGGCCTTTTCCGCCGTATTATACCTCTTTTGAAGAATGGAGCACGGGCTGTCGGCAAGGAGGCTCTGCGTGCCGGTGTTAATGTTGCCACCGATATAATGGACAATGGTGTACGGCCAAGAGAAGCGTTCAAAACGCGTCTACGCGAGTCTGGCGAAAATCTGAAGCGAAAGGCGGAGGAAAAAATTAATACGCTCATGAAGGGTTCTGGCTATAAAATGGCAAAAATTAATCGATCTCGGCATTCCATTTCCGGCCGCGGTGTGCGACGTATCCATAGTGTGAAAAAAAGAAAGAAAGCTACGTCTTCGTCGAGAAAACCGAGAAAGCGGGCAACGGCAAAGAGGAGGATAAATCAGAGAAGGACAACCAAGAAGAGGAAGGCTCTACGAACGGTGGCTGATATTTTCGCATAGAGAGAGAGAGAGAGAGGGTAAATATGGCTTTCTTACACACACACTCTTGCGAGTGTTTAAAGTCAGAGCTCGAGCTATTTACACTGCCTCCTACACAAACCACCATCGAGGGAACACAATGGGTGTACTACAAACCGATCTCATCTTTAACAGATGATTCACCAATTGAGTTTGTGGTACCTGGTCAGGGTGATGAATACATTGATCTTGCTCACACCATGCTAAGCATGCGCGTTCAAATACAGTGTTTGGCTGAGAAGCCTGATTCAACGATTAAAATAGGCCCCGTCAATAATCTGATGCATTCAATGTTTAATCAAGTAGATGTGTTTTTCAATCAGAAACTTGTATCGCCCCCGAATAACGCGTATGCATACAGAGCATACATTGAAACACTGCTAAATTATGGAGACGGCGCAAAAAACTCTCATCTTACGAGTGTGCTCTGGTTCGCCGATACACCGGGAAAAATGGAGGATACAGATACAGCCAACAGTGGGCTTGTTAGCCGCAGAGACCTTCTTAGCAGTGGAAAAACTATTGATCTCCTCGGTCATCTTCACTGCGATGTCTTTAATCAAGAGAGATTCTTATTGAACGGTGTTGAAATGCGTCTGCGACTCGTACGCACGAATAATTCATTTTGCCTTATGGGCGGGACGGCAGACTATAAAATACATATTGTCGAAGCGTCGCTTCTCGTACGTCGCGCCAAGATAGCACCTGGTATACTTTTAGCACATGCAAGAACTCTGTGTAAAGCTACGGCAAAATACCCCCTGACACGCGTGGAGGTAAAGGCTATATCCATGCATAGTGGAGTACATGGCGAAACTCTCGATAATGTAATCCTCGGCCAGCTACCAAAACGTATCATCATTGGTTTCGTCGATAATAAAGCGTTCAACGGCTGCCTCGATAAAAACCCGTTTAATTTTAAAAATTATCAAATCAATTATCTATCGTTGTATGTGGATGGTATGCAAATACCGTCAAAGGCTCTGCAGCCCGACTTTACAAAATCGAAACTTTACGTAGACGCGTATCATACTCTGTTCAAAGCAGTAATACAAGCGAGATCGCAATTTCTCTTTTTAACACGAAAATTTGACGAGCTCGATATTTACGATGGATTTCGCACGAATCAACAAAGTGGGACAAACGGCCGCGTTTCTACCTGTGAAAAAGTTATCGGAACTAGAGCTCAAAAAAGACTACAGCATCAACGACATAAAAACCGTTCAAACTAAATGGGGCACGCGTATCGTCATCGACGTGGAAAACACATTTGCGTGCTTCCTACCAGCCAGATTCGTCCAACTGTTCGAAAAAGACGATCAGCTATTTCAGCAGATGATAGCCGCAGCCCGTGAAAATAATTTGGCCGTGGAATATCGTGGAACAAAATTCAATAATCTGGAATTTAAACCGTCAACAAATCATTAAGTCCTGCGATGTATGCGAAACGTGCTAAGAATCTACGTGCGCTACTGCTACCGTTCGCCTATAAGCTAAATAATTTGGGGACGAAATCTGTGTGGGTGGGCCTTGATATTTGTCGGAACGGTACGTTACGGCCTGTGATCAGCTTCAAATGTTATATCCATGGTTGTTTAACTATGGATGGTCGTTCTTGGCACGATTTTCAAAATCATTTCAACACAGAGGATGAAGAAGACCCTGCACATCGCTCGTTACCGATATTCTGTTTTACACCAGAGCAATTCATTATACTGTCATTATTACAAGCCAGTATAAACAGAAATATCTCGTGGCTTCGTCGTGTTTGCAACGAGGTAACAAAGTGCAGAGACTCTCTTGTAGATGCAATAACATCAGAAACATCCATTTTTACAACGAGCTGCATACGCCGTAATATTCGCACGAAGCGTGCGAAAATACGAGAGAGAGCTACCCAAAAACGAACATCGCCGAATAATTCATATAACGAATTACCTACTTGTACAAAAACAACGATAATTAACAATCTACTGACGCATCATTTGGATCACATAGTTAAAACTGTTATAGCCCGTAAAAGATAAATCCTTTTCTCATTATATAAAAGCATTACGTATAATTAAGTGAAAATGTATATAATATTAAATAAAGAGAAAAAACGTATGGATTATTATTATTTGAATAATGATAATAATCGGACCACTATGGCGAGCCCTCAGAACTCTTCCCCCACCACCTCTCCCCACCATTACCCCCACCACGCTCGGAAAGAGGCTCCAGCGCGGGGGAAAGTGGAGGGGATAGGAGTGGGGATAGGAGTGGGGGTGGCCATAGTGGTCCATATACTACTAACCAGTAATCCAAAGTAGTAAGCCCAAATAAAATGTACCATATATCTCATATACACATTCAGAAAATCATAAAATCCGAAAATCAGGAGATCCGAGAATCCTAGAATATTTTTGTTTATACGATTTAATTATGATCCGATTTTCATCACACTCTGAAAATCACAGGAAGTACGCCAAAATGTCTGCTTTTACACTTAAAAAAATAAAAACAATTTATTTTTATTTTCTTCGCATATACAGGACCGAAAATGTCGAAAAAACCGTGTTTTTTCGGCAGTTCATGGGAGTCTACGTTAAAATTGATTTCATATTCGGAAAGATCAGACTTTTACACAAAAAACATACCGAGTCATATTTCTTTTCCGACCATAGGATTGAGCTAAAAATTCAAAAGAAAACCTAGAATCTTGTTGAGTGGGAAACTCATCAGCGTGTTTCTCCCAGACTTTAAGTCCTAAAAATATAAAAATTGCAGGACTTTCATATTTCAGTATACACCACAATATATCTTAATTGCAACAAAATCGGATATGTGACCCTAAAATTCTGGCTGAAAGTTGGTGGATTAGCCCACATACATTCATGCATAGCCGTCACGCTACGCTTTTTTTGCATGTCCCCCTGTTTTTATGGAGTCGTCAATATCAGGGATCAGGGTCGGCCCGGGTCAGTAGCCAGTCTCCCCTGAGGGTCGGCCCGGATCAGTAGTCGGACCCCCATGCGGCCGCATTCGACTTTACTCTCTGTATCGCATTCGCCATGGCATTTCCGCCATGTGCATAGGGAAACTTGTGAAAAACCTATGTCAATATAGGCAGTCTCAGGTTCCCTTCTTGATTCCGGAGCTACGTCACGTTTTGCCGAGAATGTAAACATGGACTTCAGCTGTATAGACGCGACACACACTTGTATTAGTACGTTTGTATGACGTGTGTATACATATCGAGCTTGTCACGTCCATATTTTTACTCTCGACGAAATTACGAGACTGGGAATCGAACCTACGACCTCCCCATGCTCTAATTTAGAGGTGAGCATGCTAGCTACTACGCCAAAACGCTGGTTTGCGTAGCGCTGGTCAAAGTACCATGACACCACTTTAGTAGCGTCACGCTACTTTCATGCAGGGCCATGCAGCGGTGGGTCGTGCGCCATCCTAACCCCATTGGAATTTGCTGTCACATTTCAAAGCTCTTCCAAGCTCTTTAGAAATTCTCGTAAAATACAATACCAAATATTCTTAGCCTCTAACCTATTTGGGTGAAAAATTTCGAGCTGACAATCAAAATATTAAGAAAGTTAGAGCGATTGCAGCCATTTTTAGAAAAATTCAAAATCATCCCTGACAGATCGTGACACCCAAGCGATGGGTGTCAAATGACCATTTGACACCCAAAAAGTCGGTGTCGACACTGATTTGGGTGTCGACACCTCAAAAAAACGGTGTTGACACTGATTTTGGCCAAGGCTGTTTTGGGTGTCGACACCCAAAAAGACGGTGTTGACACTGATTTGGGTGTCGACACCTCAAAAAAACGGTGTTGACACTGAACGTGGTCGAAACTGTTTTGGGTGTCGACACCCAAAAAAACGGTGTTGACACTGATTTGGGTGTCGACACCTCAAAAAAACGGTGTTGACACTGAACTTGGTCGAAACTGTTTTGGGTGTCGACACCCAAAAAAACGGTGTTGACACTGATTTGGGTGTCGACACCTTAAAATACAGTGTTGACACTGAACTTGGTCGAAACTGTTTTGGGCGTCGACACCCAAAAAAAACGGTGCCGACACTGATTTGGGTGTCGACACCTTAAAAGACAGTGTTGACGCTGAACTTGGTCGTGACTGTTTTGGGTGTCGACACCCAAAAAGATGGTGTTGACACTGATTTGGGTGTTGACACCTAAAAAAAACGGTGTTAACACTGAACTTGGTCGAGACTGCTTTGGGTGTCGACATCCAAAAAAACGGTGTTGACACTGATTTGGGTGTCGACACCCCAAAAAACGGTGTTGACACTGAACTTGGTCGAAACTGTTTTGGGTGTCGACACCCAAAAAAAACGGTGTCGACACTGATTTGGGTATCGACACCTTAAAAGACAGTGTTGACACTGAACTTGGTCGAGACTGTTTTGGGTGTCGACACTCAAAAAAACGGTGTCGACACTGATTTGGGTGTCGACACCTCAAAAAAACGGTGTTGACACTGATCTTGGCCAAGGCTGTTTTGGGTGTCGACACCCAAAAAAACGGCGTCGACACTGATTTGGGTGTCGACACCTTAAAAGACAGTGTTGACACTGAACTTGGTCGAGACTGTTTTGGGTGTCAACACCCAATTTTTTAGGTGTGAAAATTGTCATTTGACACTACACGTGACACTCAACACCGTAAAATTACCGTGTCATAACCTAAATCAGTGTCGACACCGTTTTTTAGGGTGTCAACACCCAAATCAGTGTCAACACTGTTTTTTGGGTGTCGCCACCCAAAACAGCCTTGGCCAAAATCAGTGTCAACACCGTTTTTCTGAGGTGTCGACACCCAAAACGGCCTTGTTCAGATGGGTGTCGACACCCACTTTTTTAGGTGTTAAAATTGTCATTTGACACCCTACACGTGACACTCATCACCGAAAAATTGCGGTGTCACGTTCTGTCAGGGATGTCAAATGGGACACCTACTGCAGATTGTGGCGGAGATTTTAACAAACGATGGGGGTGTTATGTTCAAATTTGCAAAAACACCGGTGAGATTCTGGTAGGAAGCGGGAAGGAGGAAATTCTGAGAAAAGGCGAATGAAACACGCACGCACATGTACAATGCCTCGAAGGGACTTTTCGATATATTTTCCGCTTTTAATAACTATAATTACGATACAGCGAGACGATCCGATATCAATAGGTTAACTGAGCATAGCCGAGAGAGTTCACCTTGACCGAGCACGGGCCGAGCACGAAGCCACGAGGCCGGCCTTTTAGCGTCGCACGAGATCGTCTTAACACCGAGAGAAAAACCGACATTAGCCGGTTTCAGAGTCTTAGCCGAACGAAAATAACGATGAGGTCCGAAAGTCTGATTGGAGACGAGTTAAATACCGAACGCGAGAATTACCTATTGCAAATTAAATACTTGAGGATGGCCGGATAACTTTGTGTAACACGTGTTAGCACGTCGATTAGCTCGTTGAGAGTGAGAGAATCATCGGATCTCTCCCCAGAGTCTTGCCGGAAAAACCCGCGAGACGAGTTGCTCGAGAGGTGCTGCCATAGTTCAGTAGCGCGCGAGAATTTGAATGCGATTTTCCCAACATGTTTTCCCAAAAGTTATATGCAAAGTTTGCTCACGAATGCTTCAATAGTTTTCGAGATATTGACGTTTGAACTTCCCAATGTTTGTATACAGTTTGTACAATGTTTGTACACATACACGCACTCACAAATCCGTCGGAACGTTTTTTCTAAATATGATATCTCGACATTTTGTGACAATTTAAATGCATTAGCATTAAAATCTTGAAGTTTTTTTTTCATATCGAAACTTCCTTTGTGAGGAATAAAAAATTTGCATTTTTTTTACAAAATTGTTAATAACTATCTATTCCCTGTTTTTTCTTTTCAGAGAAAAATTGGTCTTGCTGATGCGCCCCTAAATATAAATGATTTTTGCTGGTCGCAACCTGTTAAAATTAATTTCTGTATTGGATATCCGTATGATTGGCCTATTGCCGAACGACCCGATGTGTACAAGTTGTAGACAATTTTAGCTCAGATACGATACCATGGTTATTCCACTGTATATTTGAGGTCTACGAAAAGAATTCTCAGCTTTTTTATTTAACAGAAAAAAAATTTGAATTCGGTTCTTGAAAAAAACCTTTTTTTTTTGCTAGAAACGTGTTCTGTGTTTTGCCGTCATTAAAGAACTATCCAAAAATGGATTTTATATTTGGAACGATGATACTTTTTTACATGAATAGATCAAATTTTTATTTTACGACATGAAGTGTTGAAAAAAACGAAAAATTGAAGGCGAATGTTTGATCGGAAAATAGATCAACGTGCATCTCATAAACAATATGGCCTAGATGTCTAAATTTCAAGTAGATTTTTATTTCTTTATATACATGATAGCATATTAAAAGTTCAGCCAAATCGAAATTTTGGCACCTGATCGTTTACATATCATTGGCGTTTTAGCCCATATATATTCTTCACACTTTGCTGTGTAGGAGCGTCGGTGACATGCAGAGTATTGCTATTGGTGAGTTGGTGGCTGTAGAGTTAGCACAAAATTTTTAGTTTGTGGCAAATTTGGCCAGGTAGATTTGGGTCAATATTGAATTTGACCGTATAAAGTTGGACCAAAGTAGAGTTTGACCTCATAGAGTTGAGGCGCTTAAATTCGGCCAAATGACTGAAAAGTGATACTAAAGTGAAACTAAAAATGACTTATAAGATACGATAAAGTTGGTAAAAGTTCAGTAATTTACTGGTTAATAAGATAATCATTTTGGCTGTCACATTTCAGTCATATGGTTACTCTTCAGTCACGTAACCGACCAATGATAGACCGTTGACCATTAATAGGCTGCGACCATCCAATGACTCGCGAATGACTGGAAGATGTCTGGAACAAAAGTCATATCAGATTCTCTAGGGAAATGTTAAATCTGCCTGAGTCAACTCTGTCATATGTAGAAATAAGGATGTGTAGAGTCGGATTCTATGGATATGAACGGCTCCTGATTTTAATTATTAATTTCATTTTATTCAAGGACATGACGTTTTCGAGTGATACACGATGGGCAGTAGTCTCGACGATTCGTGGAACAACACACGTTTTTCCCGTAGCACCTTACGGTGGACCGGTTGGTGTGAGAACTCATTCAACACCACACGTCGTTAATCGACTCTCGAGATTTCACCGAAGCGCTGGTCTCACGGACGATGGTACGAGATCTCATTCACCAGTCTCTCACACCGAATTACCCGTTTCGGTGTATCCTTACTCGAATCCTAGACTACCACCCTATCCACATCCGACGATACTTCATCCGCTCGCACAGATACGTCAAATTTCCACGCTGAATCACAGCAACAGTCAGTCACAGCCGAGGTAATAAAAAAAATGAACGACCGTGTCACTTTAATAGCTGAAAAACTAAAAACTCTCGCGTACATGAACCTTTGAAACATTGATACTTTTATAGCAGACCCCAACAGAGACAGCGATTGCACTCAGAGGATAGTGGAACTTTGCCGTTAAAGATATGCGCTTGTTTCGCACCTCCGCGCGCTTGGATCTACGCTCAACGTGATTCAACGAGCAAAGTAGCTAAACGGGCGGTCGACTCGTTGTTCATAATGGCTTGTCATGGAAATATGATTCAGTACGATTTGGAACCAAAACCTGCTGCTGGTACGTTAAATACTTGATTTTCATTTTAATCCTTCGAATCTTTCAGATTTATGCTAATGATGTGTCAAAACATCGGTATAATCAGCTTTTTAATCGTCCAACTACGTGTGGGGTCTGTTTTTTCTCAAAACATAATTTGTAGTTACCTTTATAATACTGAAACGCATTGACGTAAATTCTTCATCCTTTGTGACTTTGTGAAAAGTTCTTTCGCCACTACTGGTAATAGGAACTATTGGAATGAAATTTTCACTATTGGGATGTAAATAGTTGAGCTCAGTAGATAGTTATTATCGGAGTAGTAATTGCAGAGTTACTGAAATAGTAACCGCAATATTTACTCTTGCAGTAGTAATTGTTGGATTATAATCTAACAATTGGACATAAAATTTAAAGAAATATTTATTTTTCACTTAGATATTCGTCTGTGTACCACATTTCGTTATTTTCGTTACTCCTACAATTTATTTTTTTGAATAAAATTTTCTGCCAGTAAATGCAATGTTATTTGCATTAAGCGTAAAATTGAAAGAAGAAGATTCGCGATAAGTTACCTTCGAGAGACTCTTGCCAGTCGAATTTGCAAGGGTGTATATGAGTCATTCCACGTCAACCGGGATACCTTTGTCCATCGATCTTTCCGATTATTGTGATCTTTTTACGGATCCTATGGGTGGAATAAACTCATCAAACAATTTTTATTTTGTTTTTACTCTTAATATTACAAAAGTTACACCAGGTTGATTTTTGCAAAAAATGCTGAAACTTTATAATGACTTTACAATAGCTTTAGGCAATATGTCGTTACAAAAGAGGCCCATTCCATTCCCTAGACTCGACGGTAAGAACATGTCTTTACGAAATGACACCCTTTGCGAGGTAGAATCGGAATAAGTCGAAAGATGTATAGTCAAGTTAGAAGGGAAAATCCGCGATGTATATTTTACGGTGAGCGATTGAAAATCTAAAAATGCGACTCGCGAAGGGTGAAACGTATGACTACTATAACGATGTGATAGCAAAAATTCGGTTAAAACAAAACGAATCCGTAGGCAAATTTTATGACACATTCCGCCTATAAAGTGAAATAAAGTGTGAACCCGCTGGATGCTAATAGAGACCCATTGCAAGGAAGAGCACTCACAGCGTTCATAGATGGTCTGCCTATGCACATGGGAGAAGCTGTAGATTTTCGTGAACCTACCATCTTAAAAGAGGCATTAAAACTTGCCGAAAAATATGTGATCAGAGAAGCGCGTAGAAAAAGAATTAGCCTATATCTCGACAAGGTTCCGTATTTCAGGAAAGGGTGGACTCCCAATTTTTATCACAGGGAAGACGACAGATCTCGTACGTTTTACGGCTAAAAGGAATCCCGCGGTTCGTACCGTGACGAAGACTCGCGTTATCAGTGACGCGACAGCCGCCTAAGATATCGCGATGATTACCAGGATAGGGATTATCGAAAGGAAGAACCGCGTTCTCCCTGTAATGACGAAGAATCGTGAGCGTGATATAGGGAAATGGATTCACGATTACCATCCGAGGTTATCGTCTCGATCGCCTGAATATTCGGAAACATGGAAACTCACTTGAGTTCTAAAACCGTCACTCGCAGTCGAAGGAAACCCGCGAGGGGTGCGAAAGTGAACATTGCTGGTTCACATACAAGGGATGTACCTATTCTCCACAAGAAAGCCACAAGGAAGTATTATACCCTCTCTTCCGAAGTCTTTTAACTGTTCGGAGGCAGATTAGATTAGATTAGATTAGATTAGATTACATTACATTAGATTAGATTAGATTACATTAGATTAGATTAGATTAGGTCGTTTACAGATTGAAAATCTGTAAAAAATCGTATCCCGATGAACCAAGCTTCATTTCAAAGTTTAAACGATTGCGAAAAGAATGAGCACTGAAACGAGTCCCAATTCCCGCGGGAAAAAAAATGACAGCGATTTTAGTGAACCCCCAAAAAATTCATGATAAGAAAAAAGGGCAATTTTTCGTTTTTTCACCTTTTCGTATCGAATTTTTGGGTTTCAGGGAAAAATTCACAGTAATTCGTAATCGGGAGAAAATTTTTGATCACCTGAAGGCTAAAAATATGGTGAAAGACAGAAGAAAATTGTTTTTCAATATTTTTGCCCACTTTTTTGAAAATCTGAAAATCACAAAATTTCAAATGGTCATAACTCTGCCGAAAATCATGCGATGGGGCTCATCAGGGGTGTTTTGAATAGACTTAGAGAATGGCATTGGATTCATCCTGATATATCAAGTTTGAGTCCTCCAAAAAGTTTTTTGAAATTTGAAGAATTTTAGTCCAAGGGGTATGTATGGAAAAATTTGCAAAAATCGATGATCCGACTTTAAAAATCTGTAAAAAATGGAAAAAAGTCGTATCCCGATTAAACAAGCTTCATTCTAAAGCTTAAACGAGTATGAAAAGAACGAGCACTGGAGCGAGTCCCAATTCCCGCGAAAAAAAAAAAAAAAAAAAATGACGACAAACCATCCGTCGATACAGGTCGGTACCTACCCAGTCCCCCCTGGTGGCTGCGCGAGTAAACTCAAACGTGGCCTCCCGAGGCACCCTAGGCAGATCCCTCCTTTGCTGCGACACAGCGGGTAAGTCAGTGCACGGCCAAGCGGCCACCTTGCGAGCGATAAGAACCGCTACAGGAGTCCTCCAAAGCCGTAGCCCGACCACCCATCTATCACAGAAAGGTTATTTGGTCGTTTATTTCTTACGGTGGGCTCCGAACCACCAGGATTGCTAGTGATGCCGACGAGACGAGACGACAATCTCCTCGAGATTTTCGAGATTTTGCGAGATTTTTCATGAAATTGATTCATAGTAGTCCCATGAGTATGGTTATATGAGCGAATAGTGTTTATTTATTTTAAGTGACCAGAATCGTTTGTAGAGACACTTAAAACTTTTCGTAGATTTTTTTATCGTCAACGATACTCATAATCCTCCGTCGAGCCAATGTATTGACGAGCTGAGCGATATAAGCACTTCTGACGAGTCCGACGCGAGCGACCGGAAGCAAACCATTGGCGACGTTCTGAGAGAAACCATCCGATCCTCTGAACATCGATGAAGGTACAGTCACCGGTAGTAGAAATCGCCGCGGTCGAACTCGGAAATAAAAAAGGGCAGATTCGTTTCTTGATAGAGGAAGACAGAGATCTCTTTCAATCATAACTCAATGTTGACGTAAAGCGATCCGATTCGACCGAAACCATTCATTGATACCAATACTCATCATCCGGATAATATTTTGCTTGCGTAAACGGTAAACGTGAAACAGGTTTTTTGTATACGCGCGTGTACCCGATAACGAATTTCTGTCGAAATCGTAAATCCCTAGATGAAAGAAGGATAGACACCGCATAGACACCGCAGATGGTCTGTATATTGGTAAAGCACTAGTCACTCAGAGTGATGGATTTTTCCAGATATTCGCAATTAACACGCGCGATAAACACATACATAACGGAGTTGTACCCCGAGAATTACAACCGTTCTACCAGTGTCATGCGAATAGTGAATCCGAGTAAGAGGATACGGATTCTACCGATAGGGAAACGTGCTCTCCCGAAGATCGAGTAGAGGAAATTCTCGAAGCACTTCGTTTAGATCACCTTAACGAAGAAGAGTGTAATCATGTCTGCTCCCGTATCGAGGAGTTCCCTGAAAGATACAGGCTCCCGGGAGATCAATTGCAATGTAACGATCGCGTCTATCACCGTATTCCAACCATTGACTATTTTCCCATGAATACCGGACAATATCGATTCCCAGTGAAATCGCACAACAGGTATTGACAAAACTTCACGATGAGATAGTTAGGCCCTCACAATCGTTTTACAATTCAGCTGTTTGGATAGTGCCAAAGAAACCAGATTCTCAAGGCCGCATGCGCATGAGAATGGTAATTGACTTTTTTAAACTCAACTAAAAACAATATAAGATGCGTATCCATTGCTCAATATATTAGATATATTGGACCAGTTGGGTTGCGCCTAATATTTTCAACGTTCGATCTTGCCAGCGGATTTCAACAAATTCCCATGGATTCTCGAGACAGTGTAAGAACGGCTCTTTCTACTTATAATAGCCACTACGAGTATTTAGGATGCCGGAAGGATTGAAAAATTCTCCCGTCACGTTTCAGAAATTAATGGATAATATGTTGCGAGAGCTGCAGGGGACTTAACTGTTCGTATATTTGGGAGATACCGTGTTTACAAGTACACTGGCTGAGCATAAAACAAAAATCCGGCGATTAATGAGACGACTGGAAGATGCAAAGACGCTGCAGCCCGATAAGTACGAATTAATTTATTCGTCACGAAGTCGCTTATTTGGGATTAGGTCGTGACGTTTTACGAATGAACCATAAAAAGTTATCTCGCAAGTTATTATCATCGTTTCATCCCGAATTTTTTAGCTTGCGTAAAACCTCTATCCGATCCATTGAAAAAGGAATTGGAATTTAATTATGGGGATTCGAATTTAAAAAAAGTGTTCAAAACCCCCGCAAAGCCTTGCGAAGCGAACCGATTTTGCGGGTCTGGATCTCGGTAGACAATTTATTTTGACTACCGATGCTTCGTATGTCGCTATCAGGGTGGTGCAGTCACAAGACCACGACGGGATTGATAATCCCAGAATCTGTTGCCAAATCGGACGAATCCCTACGCTTTCTTGAGGAATGATTCAATTTCAAGGAATTGTTTCTGGACCAAGGACAGGAGGATCTTGATGATCTACCTTAGATAATCTTAGAAAGGCAGTCTCTCTCTCTCTCACACACACATGCGCACGCACGCACCCACGCAGACTGAGAGGGTTTTAAGTCGTTCAATACCGTGGAAGCAATCGATTTGATGCACTCATAATTATTGCAAGTTACGGAGATCGAAAAAAATTTATTAGTGTTTTTTCAAGTTATTTTTAAAAAATCACTGCACCCATGGGTTTTTCCCATAATTTTTTGAGAAATTAAATTTTTCGCCCTCCAGCTCGTGGCCAAACTCGAAGAGCAACTGTACCATAACTGCTCATAAAAATATTAAATATTTATTCTGTGAGGTCCCAAACAATAGCCCCGAAAAAATTTATCCTGAACCCGGTTTATTGGTTTATGGCGATCGCCGTTAGTAAGCTAATGAATGGGTAGGGAAGGGTAACGACAGAAAGGGCTTTCTCTCTCTCAAAAACTTCTATTTATTCATTGATTTACTATATTTTTTGTAATTAATAGCGACCCCGGTTCGATTCGAGTGTTAAACGAGTCATACCGCGAGACTGGACGAAACAGTGCGTGCAAAAGCTCGACCGCTGCGCGTAAAAAAATCTAAAGAGTTACATTGCCCAAAAAAATATCAGAATCTTCTTTTAACACGACATACAAAATTCTCGGATTTCTGAGAATACTTTATCAGAAATATATAGACCATACCTAAAGATTTCGATAATCCGATCTGAAATACATGAATAATACCTTTGGAAAATAAAGAGAAAAAAAAGCTCGTACGTAATTGAGATTGGCACATTGGTGCTCTACTATACCGCGCGCCAAATTTATTTTCATACGGCTTTTAGATGTGTTATACCATCAAATAGGACGGTGTTAGCGCTTTCCCATCCCCACTCGGTTGAAGTAGTCTCCCTAACCGCGTGAGTCGAGCGTTGATAGGGGAATACTACCTACGCTCGATGAAGGGGAAAGTGCCAAACGCGCACTTTGCGAGCGTGCACTTCATCACGTGGGTTCTCACGCAATACGCAAGTTAAGGAGGTTCTTAACATCAATTTGGTGCGGCAAGGAAAACGTGATGGCGCGGCGCGGGCGACGTGCGGGGCAGGTTGCGTTCGGCATTTGTTTACCAAGCCATTACTCACGCTCAATTCTGTTTACAAGTATATTTTACAATCGGAACGGTGAAAACATTTCTTTATGAACAAATTATATCTATGAAGGTCTAATCTGTCGTTTAAGCGGTTCTTCGGGGAAATTTTACCATTTTTTCACTCCTAAAAGAATCTCCAATCATAACTTCGAATACTTCTCCCATAAGAGCCCATGTATAAGCGGCATATTTAATGTTTTTTTTCTCCTCAACTACGTGGTCAAAAAATCTGAAATAATTACGGTGTATTCCTAGTATCAGCACAAACCTCCCCTCAAATTTTAGAATCATTCTTACCGTTTTTCTCTGGGTTAAGAATCTCCTTAATGAAAAAGGATCTCATAAACGGAGTGTCGTTAACAAATCAAACTGAATATTTTTGTGGACCGTGTCAATTTGGAAAAGCTCATCGTCTGGTGCTTTAGTCTAACACGACGAGAGTGTCAAAGAAGGTTGGTGAGGGGATGCACACGGATGTATGTGGTCCTATGTAGACCGAGTCTATCTACGGCAAAAGATTTTTTCTAACGTTTAAAGACGACGCGAGCGGTAATCGTCATGTCTATTTCTTGAGACATATGTCCGACGTAAACGAAAAATTCGTCGAGTTCGAGAAACTAGTCGCGAGAAATCTCCAGAGTCCTATAAAACTATCACGATCGGAAAACGGTCTAGAGTTTGCAACAAAAACTTGCAATGGGGATCTCGCGATCCGGTTATCTTCGCCCGTATCCCACTTTTCTCGATACCGGGAGAGCCGTTGAGCGCCAGGTAATTTTTTTTCTATGAACTGCAGGAATTACCAAACCCCCTAAAAGTATCTTAAACTGAATTGAACTTAAACGAAATGAACGCCAGCGTGTCGAATAGTGAGAATGGTCACGGTATACCCTATTCGCTCAGGATGCTGGTTATGGAGAGACGGCGTGGACGGCTGTCTAACTCCCGAGTGCCTCCGAAATTTTACCCGAAAATAACAAACTCAACACGAAAATTTGACGGGTCCTTGAGTCAGGTTAATTTATTCACAATTTTCCGATAACGCACAAATAGCAACAAGATGCACAGAACTCGATAAGCGATGAATACAATAATTAAATCTACGAAAAACTGCGCGAAAGCGGTGAAACGATAGCTTCTGGTAGCGGGAGTACTAACGCATGTAACGCACGTGAACGCGACACGGGAATCAATATCGTGGCAATATTAATCATGACGGGGGCTTGATAACCAACTTGCTCTCATAGATCTTTCCAAACGTGATTTTATTGCTAGAACGACGAAAGATTCGATAATGACAATAGATTCGGTAACGGAGAAAAGCACATAAGCGAGAGTAGCCAAATTGAAGGCTCGAGAACATCGGTATTGCTGCCAAAATGAAAAAAATTACAGCAAGGAAAAAAACAGAATGTAGGGTAAAGGTGGGTGAATCAGGTCATTTAGTTGAGATTGTGCTACCGTTAATTCTAATGAATGGCAAGCTGGATGATAAATATGTGATTTTGAAGGGTGTCGGTTCTACTTTAGAACAAGCATGATACAAGCAAGATGAAGAAGCATGATACAAACAAGATGAACAAGTCGACCCACCCTACGGGTGGGTGAATCGGGTGGTTCTACGTTAGCCCACGGGTAACGTAGAACGACAGCTAAAGCACAAGCGAGAACATGGCAAAAGTGAGGAGTCCCACTAAAGTTTGTAACATGGTGAGAGCTTTCCGAGCGATGAATCGCTCGGGGCGAGGCGAAAACAGCAAGAGAGACTTAAGCAGGTAATCTGCTCGAAAAGGTAATTCGGAGAGGGAGACCCGTAAGCGCACGCGCAACGAGAGCTCGAAATCTTCTCTACTCCCGACGTCACAACGAATGGGAACGCCTTAACTTGACTCGCAAAATGCCGGTAAAATTCAAACGGTAATAGAATTTGAACGATAAAATTAATATTCTCTTAATGCATAACTTAAGTATGCTGTGATGTTACGGCGTGTGGATCCGATTGTCTGCGATGATCATCCTCCAAGTTGTATCCTTTAGGTATAGGGAATTTGGGCAACCTAAAACTAAACCTAGCATTAATGGAGCGATTGGGCAATCCGTGACGGCTGGGTGGTCACAATCCCATCCGCCAACGGCCTTCCATACGTAAACGTAACTTAAACAGACCTGAAACGTAACCGCCGTTTCTCCCATACCACTTTGTTCAAGCGTCAAGATTCCCACTTGATACTTTATGCTAACTTAAATTACTCTCGTAATAGACCGGGTAAATCAGGTGGCTCGTTATTTTTACCTGATCCACGGTAATTCAGTATCTTGAACGCAAACTGACCCAATAATAAAACCAAACCGATACTAAAACGTACGATAATGCGAAAATAAGATGAACAGATACTGAAACGGTAACAAATACAAAATTCGAGAACGGGCTTAAAAGCTACGTACTAAAATTAACTCGAATTTGTTTAAAAGTCAACCGAAAAGATGGTCGGAACGACCTGTGACGGGATAATGCAAAAAATCGCCTCACAAACTAAACGATTACCTCGTGTCGCGTAGAATCAAAAAGGGAAATACCGCTCCATGCAATCCGGAGCAACACGGAAAAGCGGAACGTGATAACCGTACAATAGTCAAGAGCGCTCGCACAATGCTGCACGCGAAACATCTCCCGTTGAGCTTATGGCAGAGGCAATGAATAATACGGACATGTATGCGTTAAGCCGAATCGTATGGTCAAGCGACAAGGCTACACCCTACGAGATGTGGGTCGGAAAAGTGCCAAATCTCATACACGGACGAATTTTCGGATCAGAGGCGTATGCTCGTATACCCAAACAGCTCACGCAAAAGTTCGACGTTCGTGCGAAAAAAGCGATTCTCGTGGGATACGAGGGTAACTCATCGAACTATCGGTTATTTGATCCGATATCGTAGAAAGTAAGTGTGGCCAGAAACGTGACTTTCCACGAGAAAATCGGAAACGTGAAGACGAGTATAAGCATAACAGAAGACGACAAGTAATCCTGCCATCGAATGGAGAAGACGTCCCCGAAGAAGAACGGGAGGATCTCGTACAAGAAGAAGAAAATAGCGATGAACGAGAAGATGTCGAAAGAAACGAAGAACCTGAGATAGTACATTCTCCAAACGGGGTACGAGTTCTGAAAGATCGACGCACACTGAGACTTTCAGCGAGATTCAAAGTTGATGTAGCTAAATACCTTAAACCCAATTCGTATTCCGAAGCAAAGAACAGTCGAGAAGCCATGCAGTGGAAAAAAGCCGTCGATGGGGAATTGGAGGCTCATGAGAAAAATAAAACGTGGGCACTCGTCCCCTGAATACCAGATATGAAAACCATTGACTCCAAGTGGGTCAATTCTGGGTCAAGAGCGATCCAAAAGAAAGAACTCAGCGATTCAAGGTAAGGCTGTGTGCAAAAGGATTCCTGTAACAGGATGAAGTCGACTATACCAAAACGTTTGCCCCGGTCATCAGGTATGACTCATTAAGAGTGCTTTTGGCTATCGTAGCAAAATAAAATCTGGAATTGGCGAAATTCGACGCGCAAACTGCCTTCCTATATGGTGAATTGAAGGAGGTCATCCACATGGAGGTACCTAGAAGGAACATGAAGGGCCTTGAGGTCGGAGAAGATTCAAAAGAGAAAAAGAGTGTCGCGTGTAAATTGTAAAAGTCCCCATATGATCTCAAGCAGTCACGAAGGTGCTAGGATAAACGGTTTACACAGTTCCTAAACGATTTAGAGTATTGCTAGTGTGAAGCCGATAGGTGCGCCATCGTAGGTAAATTTAACGGTACGCCAGTGTATTTTGGACTATTTGTTCACGATGGACTCGTTATATCAAACTCAATGAAGACACCAAGTATTATTGTTAAGAGACTGAGCGACATGTTTAGAATGGCGGTTGGTGATTCGAGTTCTTTCGTAGATCTCGAAATATTGCGTGATAGAAAAGAACACCCTCTGATAATACATCAGAGCTCAGAAATTTCGTATGCTCGACTCAAAAGCGATTGGCGTACAAGCTGATCCAAACGTTGCTCTAGCCCCGTCCGAAATGGACGATAAAAAATCTAACAATGTGCCTTACCAAGAAGCCGTTGCATCTCTCGTGTTCATATTAGCCGTATTTCGTCCCGATATTGTATTTGCAGTGAACTCAGTCAGTAAATTCGTGAACAATCACAACTACGAACTACGAAGATTGGTGAGCAGTCAAAAGAATATTTTCATATCTAAACGATACTTTCGATCACGGTATAACGTTCAAAGCTGGTGGTCGTCACAGAGAAAGAAGTTAGTGACGCTAAGCACAACCGAGTCAGAATACGTAACCATATCAGATGTCAATGTGCAGGTGAAATAGTATCGTACGTCGATGATCGAAAGTAAGTCCTTTGCGAAACACGTGGATTTATGTATATTAAATTTCTTTGGGGTAAGTTGCTGACAACGCCCCATATGGACTCGTTTGTTTAGATATTTGGGAAAGGAATTTGTGGTTAGGACAAATTAAAAGAAAAAGATTCAGTTTTAGTTCTCGCATATACTATCGAATGAATATAAATCATTTTGGTGTACACGATGCATTGGCGGGTATAACATTTGACTTAAGGTATTTCGGTACAGACCGGCGATGGGGAATAAGCGGAAACGATGGTGCGGCGGCACGCGGTGAGCGGGGCATGCATAAAACAAAAGAGAGCCTGACCGTTCGTGCGCTATACCCGTGGATAGTGAGCTTATGTTTTGGCTTGTAACTAATAAATCAGATGGACGAACCTATTCAAATTTGTTGACAGTCATATTCAAGATCTAATAAAGATCTGACATAAATTTTATGCGGGTGGTAGTATTTTAATGAAACTTGAAACTTGAAACGACTTGAAATTTGAGCAGTTCACGTTTTGTATATTTGTCACTTAAAAAAAAAAATTGAGTTGATGGCATCAATTTCAAAAGTGGTATCGAAACTTCTTAACTGACGATTTATATTTGAAATTATAAAACAGCACGTGACACGATTAGAAAGACCTGCCGATCATCCCTTGATTTTCGATTCTCAAAAGCACTATTACCCGGTTCTCTTCTCACAATTTGGTCGTTTTGAGGACCTGGCACATGTTAACATTAAAAAATTACTGAATTGTATATAAAAAACAGTTGCGTACAAATGTTTCGGGCCAAACTAATTTTCACCGATATTTTTACAAAAATAGAGATAAAAAAATGTAAGTACTGTCATATAAACCTAATCAAGTATGTATTCGAAATACATAACTAGTAAATTTTTACAATGAAAGAATATGAATGTATAATTAAATATATAAAATTCCATTCATAAAAAAATTCGGGAATTACAACTACGATTTGCTTGTGTATGTTTACGTATTTTACTTCAAATTTCTATAATAATAGGAGGTCAAGTTTGTTTACACTTGTGTGTCAGTACTGTGAAGTTAAGATGCCGAAGTGCACGCATTTACATATTCGTTAAACTGTTATCAAATTACACCATGAAAACAAAATTTCTTGTGATATAGCTTTAATATTATTGATTGGAAAAACGCCTGTTAATAATAGTATTAAAAAGTTGAAAGAAACGACACTTTGGTAGACAAACAAGTACCTGGAAGATCCAGAAGAACGACTAGGCGCGTTGATGAAGTTATTAAAAGAAAGGCAGTCGTGGATCCAAAGAAAGATGTTGCAATTATAACACGTAAATTACGCAAGGCAAACTTGGCTGATGTTAGCCGCAGTACTGTTTCACGTAGATTAAACGCAGTTGGATTTTTTAGACGCCACGGAGCTAAGAAACCGTTGATTAGTCCAAAGAATAAGAAGGCGAAATTAGAATTTGCTAAGGCACATGAAAATTGTACAGTCGAAGATTGGAAAAAGTATTTTTTTTAAACGAAAAAAAAATTAATCTTTTTGGAAATGACGGAAAGAGATAATAACGAAATTCCAGGTATATGATTCTAGATATCAAATACCGACTGTTAAACATGGGGGAACAATGTCGTGTATAAAAACATCTTAGCAGATCATTATGCTTCTCAATGCGCGTCAAAATATGCCACGAGGATGGATTTTCCAACAAGGCATGGACCCAAATGTTGATCTGGACTCATTGAAGATTTTTACAAGGGAAAAAAAATCGTGTTCTAGAGTGGCAAAGTCAATCTCCTGGCTTAAATCCTATTGAACATTTATGGGAAGAGCTAAAGGTAAAAGTAGGAGCTATTATGTATGTATATTTATTGTTCCCTAACGGGTTACAAGTTTTTGAAAAGGTTATCTCCTTTCTTTCTCCTTACATCCTTTTATCCTCTTTCACATTCTTTTCCACATCTCCTATTCCCATTCCACATATCCCATTCCACATATCCCATTTCACATATCCCATTCCACATATCCCATTCCACATATCCCATTCCACATATCCCATTCCACATATCCCGTTCTCTCTCCTCTCTCATCCATCCATTCTTATCCTCATCCTCCGCTCGCTATTTTCTCTCGTCTCGCTCGCACGCCTCGCTCGCCCGTCTCGCTCGTCTCGCTCGCACACCTCGCCCGCTCGCTTTATCCGCACGCTCGTCCCTCTCCCTCCTTTTCTCTCCTCTTTCTCCTTCATTTCCGTTTTCTTAACCTACTCTTATTCTACCGCCTGTCCCTCCTCGCGCCGACTTCCGTTTCCTCTCTTTCACTCCAATCCTTCATTCACACCTGTTCTCCCTCCCTTTCCTCCTCTTCTATTCCTACTTCCCCTCTAATCCTCTCCAGCTCCTTCATCCATTCCTCCCCCCCCCTCCCCCTTCATCCAGAATCTCTCTAATCTTCTCCCCAATCCCCCGCTCGTCCCCCTCGCCGCCTCTACACCTCTCTAGCACGTGCTCCCATGACTCCTCCTCCCCCCCCCCCCGCATACTCTACACACTTTATCTTCCTCTCTCTCCCAATACCTACCCTCTCTCATCTCATTTCCCATTCTGAACCTTGCTATCCGTTTGCATCTTTCTTCGCTCCATCCCTTCTTCAGGTACCTTGGTATCCCCTCTGCTCTTACCTCCCTATACCACCTATTATATTTCGATCTCACTATTTTCTTTCATCTCTCCCTTTCCTGTCCTCTACGATCCTCTTTTTCTATCTTCTCGTATCCTCCTTCTCCCTGTTCTTCCTCTTGCTCCCTCCCTTCTGCACCCCTATCTTAGAATTCTTTCCTTCCCTTCTCCCAGCTCGATATCTCCCCCACCCTTTCCCTTCCCCGCTCCGTTATCTCTTCCCAGCACGCCCTCGCCAATTCACTCCGCTCCCCACTCCTCAGCTTCTCCTCAAATTTCCACGCTCTTCTTCCTGCCCTCGTTCTCAGCTTATCCCTCTTTGCCTCCTCTCTCACCATATATCCCGGCGACCTCCAGTCTATACCCAACGTCCAGTAGGAGCTATTAATTATTCAAATAAAAACGATTTGTGGGCAAAAGTTCAAGACGAATGGCCATAAATTGATTATACAAGGATTACGACGATAATATAATCGATGCCTCGGCGATGTGCCTCTGTGATCGCTTCGAAGGATATTTCAACAAAATATTAATATTATTTGACCTTATGACGTGTTAGAAATAATTTTGGTTGCTATGTTTATAATTTATTTTTTATAAGTTTGTGTGGCCCGAAACTTTTGATCACATGAATTTGATATTTTTTATTATAATTCAATATTATTTTGTCAACAAAATTTGTAAGTTGTTTAATTCGACAATGTAATTGATTCACTTCAAATGACAATAGTTAGTTTTTTTTCACCCTTATTCATACAACAATTATTAACGAGAAATAGTTTGGCCAGAAACTTTTGCACGCAACTGTATATTGTCTGTTAACGAAATAATAAGTCACAGATACATAAATGGGACGCAGCATACTGACAAAACGACGATAGTAACCTATTACCTTCCTATCATTTGAATACAAATCACGAATAAAATGCTGCAAAAAGCAAGTATTGTTTATTCATGCAATGATGGCCCGGAAGACCGTCAAAGTATGAAAGTAATTCGTACATGCTTCTAAGGCTTGTAGTTATGTATTTGTATCGCAAATAATTAAGGCATAAAATTCACGTTATAAACTGCTAAACGGACTTTCCTGATCATAAAGCCGTGGCTACCTATTTTTTTGAGATGGCTGATTTTTTGGCATTTTATCGTGAATGAAAACTTAATTGGCGTTAGTTCAAAATATCATGAACCTTGAAAAAAATAGCGAACTCAATGTGTTACCGCCATTGGTATACTTATATCAGGGATGGGAAAAATGGCAATTAGCTAATTAATAATTACTCAGTGATAATAAAAATTTGTAATTAGTAAAAATTAATTCCTAATTAAAAACGGAAATTAGTCATTAGTGAAGAATAATTACTGATTAACGCCGGAAATTAGTAATAAGTAAAAAAAGATGACTAATTAACGCCGGAAATTAATAATTAGTAAGAATTAATTGCTAGTTATTCTAAAATTGAGTAGTTTGTAAAAACTAACTACTAATTACTGGTCAAAATTAGTAATTAGTGAAAACTAATTACTAATTTTCAATAGAAATTAATATTAGGTTTTACTAATTACTGATTTTCAACAGCAATTAGTAATTATTATTAGGGATAATAATTATTATAGGGATAATAATAATTATTAGGGAGCAGTAGCGCGGTGGTAACGTTCTCGGCTCACACGCAGTGGCATGCGATGGGACTGGGTTCGATTCCCACCGCCGGCACCAATAGAAAAAATTATCTCAGTGCTTTTTCTGCGACCCCGGTGGTTCGGAATCTACCTAAAAAAATGTAGGTCTAAAGGAAAGCAGCGTCTTGGTGTGGTGACCGAAAGGCTGCGAAGATGTCTCGGGTTCGACTCCTGATGCCGTAGCACGGCAGATGAAAGCACAGCGGGTTTGGGCGTAGTTCCAGAAGCAGGACGTACGAACTACGACTGCCTCTGTCCCAAAGTGCTGACACCTAAAGTGTGCGACAAGCTCTGGTAGCGGGAATCGCACCAGGGACAAACGGATACGAGAGGAGACCAACGGAAAAAGGTGATGGGAGCCCGCAACCCTCAGGGCAGTCGGTGTAAAAACTACCTAACCCTACTAATTAGTATAAAACTGACTAATTATTATTGATGGCAATGAGTAATTAGTGTTAACTAATTCCTAACTTCCATTTTGAATTATTAATTCATGTATCAGGAAATTTTTTACGATTCCGCTTTCTTTCCTTATGAAGGAAGCTTTGTGATGGTGAAAAATAAAATTCTTAGTTTTCAATGCCAATGTGCTCAAAATCTGCTGAGTCGTCCAGAAACCACGGTCAACCCATTAACGCTAGAATTGACGGTTGATATATCAACACAAAATTGAAAAAATTATAATGCGAATCCAAAATTGCGACTAAAACTCCACCCGATATGTACATAGAAACTTGTTACTCGTCGGCTTTCGGGGGAGCCTGATGACGTTTCTAAAGTCAAAAATAAACAAACAAAAGTAGCGGATAGAAAAATTCGAACCCCACTTTATTGGGACAAAAATATAAGCTCTCGTCGATTGTTGGAGTGTCCAATTCCGATTCTGAAGTTAGTATTTCCACTTTTTAATTTTGGCTTAAGGTTATGTGACATACAAACGAGAAGCGCACCAATGATAATTTTGTCCCCGCAAATTTCGTCACGAAGGGATGACATCGTTAAGGACGGGTTTGTGGGTGCTTGCCAAGGTTCAGTAATAGCGTTTTCCACTGGGGAACTCAGTGCAGATTTTTACATGCGAGTGAGTGAGACAGAGATGCACTGAGTACATATGTGTCTCACTTACTCTCATCCGAAAAACTTGAGTCGGTGCACCAGTGGAAAACGCTATAAATCTCCAACTCCTACGGAGCCACAAATTAACGGTGGATATCAAGTCTCTAAATCGCCCGTAGCCCTCGATGGTTTGTTTTTTGGCGTCGCTTGTTTCCAGGATTCTACTCGCGTCTATCAATTAGGTGTTGCCGTCGAGACGAGACGAGAAATGGTGAGTTCTCGTCTCGTCTCGTCTCGAGGCGGGAAATTTCCCGTCTCGTCTCGAAAAAATCTCAAGAATTATTTCTTGTCTCGTCTCGATAGATTCTTCAATAAATATCGAGGCAAGACGAGACTCTTGTCTCATCTCGTCTCGTCTTGAAAAAATTTGTTGTGGGTGTACAAACTACAGCGTTTTAATTGTGAATTAAGTTTGGTTGAATTCGTTTTCTGCTGTCCAGGTCTCGAGCTCCGAAGTTCTCGAGTTCCAGGTCGACGGAAATACGTTTTACGCCGTCCAGGTCTCGAGCTCCGTAGTTCTCGAGATCCAAGTCGACAGGAATGCGTTTTCCACCGTCCAGGTCTCGCGCTCCGTAGTTCTCGAGATCCAGGTCGACGAGAATGCATTTTCCGCCGTCCAGGTCTCGCGCTCCGCAGTTCTCGAGATCCAGGTCGACGGAAATGCGTTTTCTGCCGTCCAGGTCTCGCGCATCGTAGTTCCCGAGACCCAGGTCAACGAGAATGCGTTTTCCGCCGTCCAGGTCTCGCGCTCCGTGGTTCCCGAAACCCAAGTCGACAGGAATGCGTTTTCCGACGTCCAGGTCTCGTGCTTCGTAGTTCCCGAGATCGAGGTCGACGAGAATGCGTTTTCCGCCGTCCAGGTCTCGCGCTCCGTAGTTCCCGAGACCCAGGTCGAAGAGAATGCGTTTTCCGCCGTCCAGGTCTCGCGCTCCGTAGTTCTCGAGATCCAGGTCAACGGGAATGAGTTTTCCGCCGTCCAGGTCTCGCGCTCCGTAGTTCCCGAGACCCAGGTCGAGAGAATGCGTTTTCCGCCGTCCAGGTCTCGCGCTCCGTAGTTATCGAGATCCAGGTTGACGGGAATGCGTTTCCCGCCGTCCAGGTCTCGCGCTCTGTAGTTCTCGAGATTCAGGTCGACGGCAAGATGATACGCGTATAACATGGAGCGTAAGACCTCGACACCACGATCTATGGTGTGGTCGACCTGGACGCCAAGAACTAACAGGCGATGAACCTAGACGCCATGTACTGTCACCTAATTGAACTAGACATTAAGAACTATGGCGCAATCAACCTGGACGCCAAGAACTATCACGTGATCGACCTAGACACCAAGAACTATGGTGCGATCGACCTGGATGCCAAGAACTACGGCACGATTGACCTTGACACCAAGAAGTAGCGTATTTTGTTACATATAACCAAAGTGTGGCCTTTCTCGTCATTCAGAAAGTCAAAATTTTCTTTTACACGTCTACCCAACAAGTTTCACTTCTATCGCGCGTAGTATGCACGCATATATTTTTTTATTTTATCATGCATAAAACTTTTTCATATTACAACAAATGACGTCCTGACATAAATTGCAAAAAAGAGAATGCAGCCTCCACCGAAACGTTGTGCATCAGAGAGAGATGATCATGAACGAGTACACTGGAAATCGCTTAATTGCCGCTTCAGGGCGGATAGGAGAGGAAATCGGGCAGTTAACCGTCTCCCTCACGCTGTCGCAGAGCGCTTGAAGGATGCACTCAGGGGAGGGGCGCGAGCTCGTGTCAGGACAGGTTCGCAACAGAGGGGGGGGGGGGGGCGACATTAGTGAGTGTGACAGTCCGTGTGCTGGAGAAAGAGCTGAAGGGGACAGTTAAACGGCGGACAGTTAAGCGATTTCCAGTGTACTGCCGCGAAAAAATTGAAAACAAGTGAGTTGGATGTAGAAGCAGACGCGTCGTTTGAATACAGCATCTAAGGTAATTTTTAAATTTAAATATTAGGTACCTTACCGCATCTTAAACTTTCTCATGGTTTTCCTGCTATTAGTGAAGTGGTGAAATGTAAAACATGTAATGGAGAAGTGACATGTACAGAAGTAAACATTGCTGGGTTGGGATTTCAATTAGTTATTTCGCGTAACTACACGGAAAAAAATTTTCTGTGAATTCTAGTCATGTTTCCATCATGTTTTACAGTTTTGTTAATGGAGAATGCCTCTCCGGAGGAAAACTTCGGAAATTCTTTAGAAGTTGAAACAAAAAGCATTAGGTGTTAGAATGAATTTTTACAGTATAAAAGTGTGAATAGAGTTTACCACTGTGACAAATTGTACAAATTGTGAAATCAATTATAATATAAAATAGCTCATCTGTTTGGGTTTAATGTTTGAGAAATTGCAAAGTGAACTGTAAAAAATAATATTTTAGAAGATTTTGAAAAGCGCGGGTCAAATTAGCATAATAAATGTAGTTTATTATCTATAAATTAGCAATTAAATCGATGAACGAATTTAAAACTGCTGTTCCATTATCTTTGAAAATACTGTGAATTTTGCAAAAAAAAAATCGTCATTGACCGAGATTTGAACCCGCGATCCTCCGCAGTAAACGAATTCAACGCTTTCGATCCTTAAATAATCATTTTAAAAAAAAAATTAAAGATTTGGAGATTTTTTTTTTACGAGTGTTTCCGGCTTGGTGGTCCGGTCGTTTTTCCGTAGAAAGTAATTTTGAGCCTACCTGAGATTTTACCTGAGACCTACCTAACGACCTACCTAACTACCGACACTCTTTACCACTACGCTATTGATTTTATGAACGCTTATTGATCCTTATCAATTTCTTGTTTGCGTCGTATTTTCCATACACATTTTAAAACTGTAATTTTTCCATCATTTTCACAGTTGAATTCGACGAAAGCGTGCTACAATTTTTCTTTATTTCAATTTCTGTTTTTCATAGAGAATTTAGTATTTTTTGTTATGTCTTACATTCGTAAAAATACTCTCTCTATACAGTTCATTTTAATGCGTCAGTTTTTAAATTTTTCTTGTACAAATCTATTGGTTTTTCATTTTATCTATAGCAAAATTCATTGCGAGTATTTTTAATTTTTACCGTGTCACTTTTTTTAAGTGGAAATAGTTGTTTTTACACTTTAAACCAACAAATATGGTTATACAGATAGTACAGAAGTATATTCCGCACATTAATTTTTGATCAAAATGTGACGATCCCGCATTACATCCAAGTAGACGACACAAATGAGAGAGATTAATCGGTGGCCGTAGCGCAGTGGTTAGCGCTCCCGCTTGCAAGCCGAAGAGTCCCGGGTTCGAATCCACGGGCGGCACACTTGATTATTTTTCTCGTCGTCTTGGATCGTCACCACTCATTACCCCGTTCGACCATCACAAAAACACTGTAAAGAGATTAATTTACTGTGTTAAACTGCATTTTTTTCTCTTCATCGTTGTATTTTTTAAATTTCAGTTATTTTTTTTTGAAATCTCTTTTTTTCCGTGTAGTGTGAACCTATAAAAGTGACGGCGTATTCAAAAATTGGCCAAGCTTACGATCTAAACCGACGATTAGTTTTCGATTTTTAATTACTTGGAATGGGTTTGCGTGAAATAGAAAAATTTTGCGCAATAATGGATTGAACTACGTTGAAAATGATAAGAATTTAATGAAAATGGATCTAGATAATTCAACAAATTTTGGGAAGCAGTTCGCAAAGAGCGTAATGCTCCATGTGCACCAGTGTTCCCACTGTCTAAGAAATTTCTGAAATCTAAAGAATTTCAGTGGCTTCTAAGACATAAGAATTCTTATACAATTTTAACAGAAATTTCAGAGTTTTTAAGAACTCTAAAGAAAAGGCATTGCTGTGGCATTTTAGTTCAGAGTTAAATCTTTAGCTGTGAACTAAAATTCGTAAATTGAATGAATCTATCCAATCAAACATCATGTAGTAATTGGAAAAAAACGCTATAGAGCTATAGAGACGCTCTTAAAGATGTGTACTTGGGTGCCACATTATCCGCAGTGTTATTTAAAAAAAAACACAATGTGCAACCCGAAATCATATTTTATTTGCGTCAAAGATGTTTAAGGCCGTCCTCTAGTTTCTCGGCTGTTTTTTTTATGGCTTTTTCAATAATTTTTTTACGGGCAAAGCATCGGAATAATCAATCTCATTATTTTTGCATAATCTTTATTAACATTTAAATAAGCTTTACAAATTTTTTGAAGTCAAAATATATAATAGAATAGCAGTTATAGTGGCCGACAGGAAGACATCAAGTAAAAGAGGTGCTTGACGGTGACCAAGATTGCGGCTGTTCTGCTTATCTGAAATCAAAAAACCAAACGGCATTTTAATCTTCATATTCAAGACTAGCGATTGAACTAGAGTGAATTCTAAATTACAAAAATTGACTTTTTTATACACTTTTGAAAATTACATTCTATTTTTTACTCATTTTTTCTTAAGTTTTTCGCTCGTACGAAAAAAACTATCGAAGCAATCATGATAATCCTAGTTCAATCGCTGGCTTATAACATATTAAAGATGCTGTATAAATTTGAACAAGATCGGTGCAATAGTTTCTGAAATATCGTGGTTACCGTCAAGCACCTCTTTTACTTGATGTCTTCCTGTCGGCCACTATAACTGCTATTCTATTATATATTTTGACTTCAAAAAATTTGTAAAGCTTATTTAAATGTTAATAAAGATTATGCAAAAATAATGAGATTGATTATTTCGATGCTTTGCCCGTAAAAAAATTATTGAAAAAGCCATAAAAAAAACAGCCGAGAAACTAGAGGACGGCCTTAACACTATATATTGAAGGATGAGTGGATGCGGTGGTATGGACTACTAAATTAAAATTGATTAATACCTGATGAGATAATGATTTTCCATTACGAAATAGAAAGGAATGATTGTTAATTAATAATTTTTCATGATTAATTAGTAATCATAAAATGTTATTTAATTTTTAAAATTTGTTTCAAAGGAGATAACTTCATATGATTCATCGAAAAAAATCATTAAACGCATAATATTAATAATAATCATAATAGTAATAATAATACGTTATATTAATACTATATAATTGGGAAATTCGTTCACAAAAATATTGATTCATCATATTGAATTGAAATATAATATATTTTGAATTTCATATAATTAATTTCGAATTTCATATAATTTGAAACTTTTTGTTTCTATTTTCTTGGTAGTTTTATTACTTTTTTCATTTCAAAAAAATTGTGGGAAGGGATTGATCGTCCAGTAAGATTCTCGAGTCCCACTAGACATGCAAAATGATAAGTTTTTTTTTCTTAATTTTTGCGGCTGAAGAAAATTGAGAGTGCATTAAACGATCACAAAGCGGGATCTCAGTATCCACCCTCCTTAATCGGTAAAATCCGTTAAAAGAAAAAGAAAAACATTTATGCTGGCATATCAGAATTTTGCTTACGACTTATTATTCGTTTATATAAACTTGGTATCACTACAAGAACAAAAAAAGGTCGTTGAACAATTTTTTATAACAAAATTGTTATTAACAAATTTTATAAATTACGGAAATAAATTATAATAAACAATATCATCTTGTAGTGCGGAAAAAATCGTTTAAAACCTCACTTCAGGATTGTAAAAAAATTCAAGAATGAAAAAAATCGTCGGATTTTTTCATACTAGTTATCATGCATGGGAAAACTGAATCTAGCAACTTACAGTGGCTTTTTGGAGTTTTCGTGCAAATCGAGCATTTTCGAGCTTTTTTCGGGGTCGCTCTCACCGCTAAATTATAAGTGATAGACAGGTTCCGTCAATGACTTTTTCATAGGAAATTTTATGCTCTACAAGATTGGTCCTATACATTTTTGTCTTCACTGTCACCATTTTGGCAGAGGAAGCCATTAAAGTGTTAAAAACAGGGGAAAAAGTGGTTTTTTAACGGTTTTTATTTTTTATTTTTTTTTATTTTTTTTTTTTGCAAAAACGAGCGGTGCTACATCCCCAACAACTCAAGTCCTGATTATGTGCACCGTCCCGAACATTTTACATATTTTTTTATCCAGTATTTATTTATTTTTTTATTTTTTTTTTATATTCCGTGCCAGTGCCCGGGGGGTTTCCCCTTTTAGCAAACCGTTCCTCCTCCTTCATCTACCGAAATATTCCTTCTCCTCCTCTCTTATTTTTCTCTCATGCTCAATGTAGCTACCGTTGCCACTACTGATAACTAGATGCATTCTGAGATTCTCCCCTTTCCCTCAATGCTCCACGGCTGCAGCCGCTTCGCCTTTCCTCCTTGACCCTGTATCGCATTTGCCATGGACGGAGGGAAACTGCAGAAAACCTACCGTCGATACAGGTCGGAAACTACCTAGTCGCCCCCTGGTAGCCGCGCGAGTAAACTCAAGCGCCGTTACCCGAGGCGGCCTAGGCAGGTCCCTGCTTTGCTGTGATTCAGTGGGTCAGTCAGTGAACGGCTAAGAGGCCACCTTCCGAGCGATAAGAACCGCTGCGGGAGTCCTCCAAAGCCGCACTCCGACCACCCACCCATCACAGAAAGGTATTTTGGGCTTTTTTTTTTTTTTTTTTAAACCCAAACCCAGAGCCTCACCCACTGAGCCACTGCGCTCCTTTTATTCAGTATTTTATTAGTGGAAGTTCAGGCCTATTTTTTCTCTTATTTAACTGGGCTATTACTCGAATACCAGGGCTTTTGACGAGTAGCGGATCATGCTTGAGGCGTTAGGGAGTACGCCGAACTAATACTCGATGACGGGCCAAGTTCAATTGTCGTATTGGGAATTGAAGCAAATTGACGTTGAATTTGGGTTGGGTCATTCTTACCCTCCAGTGCACGCTTAGGGTTAAGCCAAAATGACACGTGGAACAGCTAGTCTCGGTCGGTAAAAAATCCGGTTCCCTATTTTCTCGTAAACGGTTTACATTTTGGGAAAAAGAAGAGCGTCATTCTCTCCGTCTTTTAAGGACGTTCACGAGTAACCCGATTTTCTATAGATTTTTTTTTTAATTTCAACCGTGCGTTATCTAGAACATCCTCAATGAACTCTCAAAATTTCAAGGACCTTGCCGGTACCAAAATGGAGATATTTGTTGTTGAAATTACGAGTTTATACACGTAAAGTATAGCCGAGGCATGAGCTAGAGAGACATTTTAATTCGTAGCAGTTAGAATTTTCTATAGATTTTGATAAAAAAACTGCATTATGATAGACGATGATATTACCCTGGCAATTTGTGCAACCACGTTTTAACCATCCAAACGACCGGTCGTATGACCGTCGCTATTACGGTTGCTTTTTGACGAAAAAACGACCACCTGTAACCACAGATGCAACCGGTTAAACGACGGTCGTACGACCACTTCATGGTAACCAGATAAGATAATAATGAAACGGTTACACGACCATCAGACGACGGTCACACGACCATCAGACGACCGTCAAACGACCATTCCCTGGAAACTGACAATATCCGGGCAATTTTTTGCAATCACTTTTTAACAAAAAGTTTTTTAACAAAAAGTGATTGCAAAAAATTGCCCGGAAATTGTCAGTTTCCAGGGAATGGTCGTTTGACGGTCGTCTGATGGTCGTGTGACCGTCGTCTGATGGTCGTGTAACCGTTTCATTATTATCTTATCTGGTTACCATGAAGTGGTCGTACGACCGTCGTTTAACCGGTTGCATCTGCGGTTACAGGTGGTCGTTTTTTCGTCAGAAAGCAACCATTCAATCGTGGTAGTGTATCCGGTCGATGGACGGGCGTTTAACGGTTGCAAACATGGTTGCCGCAATTGCCAGGGTAGGAACAAAATGTCAAAAAATAGAGATACTCGGCGGTGTCGTTCTTGCGTAATGGCGATTCAAAGCTATAAATTCGACAGTATTTTTGAGCGTGCAATACGATGGAAGGGATAACACTGTGGCGTAGCGGCAACGCTGCTACCCGACGGTACGCAAGGGGAAGGAACGGGGGACTAGACGCGTATACCCGCACACTCATACGTATGTATGCGGGGGCATGGATTAATTTTCACGATCTTCAACGATTTATCTCGCAAAGAAATGCCAATTTAATTATTTATGGCTAGACATTTTAATGTATCATAACAAAATGCATGCATCTCTCAATTCTGGAGACTTTTTAAGCATAACGACACTTTTTTTAAAAAATAAGTTGTTGATATGAAAATTAAACTTTACAATCGAGATTATTAATATTATAAATGGAGATATTACAAATTATCGACAAATTAAATAAAAACAAAAAAATAAAAACTAACAAATAAATGTATTCGTACAAAATGGAATATTCCTTTGGTGTTCTGTCTTTCGTGTTGAAATTATAATGGAATAATTAAGAATGGGTGAGGTTTTTTCTCAATTTTTTTTTTCTCGAATCTACCATTTGACCTGCGACATTGGCTAGAGACGCTTGCGTTTACGTTGTTACTCGCCATGATAGCGTCTCTCTACTGAGCTGAAACATGGGGCGGGCAAGCAGCGTTGCCAGCTCTCCGCGTCGCTCTAGGGATACTTGTGTTAGTGTATATGTATACGGCGCGCCACAGCCTTATTTGTATTGGTCCGTAGAGTCCGTGCTAAGAGTTTTGGACTAGAGGGGAGCGGCGCGCTCTAAACAGCGCAGTTGAGCCAAGCCGAGCGTGTGCCGAACTTTTGTCTCCGATTTTCACCCGTGAACGTCCTTAACAGGACAAAATATGGAACTTTTAGATATAGTTCCGAATGGGACATTCCGAATTAAGAGTCCTCCTTTTAACATCTGAAAAATACTGAAAAACGAACCTAAAAAAAATAATTCAGCTACGACAAATCACCCGGTTTCGAGATATCGAATTTTGAAAATTGATAAATTAACACGCGCGTGTACATCTATATCTATGGTAGCGCACACTCTTTTCCCTACTCTTTCGACATTTCAGCACACGTTTGTCGCGCGTTCGCCTCCTTACTCTCCCCACCACGAGGCCAGCTAACTTGAGTGTTTTCTTTTTTTTTTTTTTTGCTTTTAAAACCCAACTCAACCCAATCTTTTTTTGGTTGTTTCTTGGCATCACAATTGTTATTCTTTGTTTTATTTTTTTTTCTGCTTTTGTGTGAAGGGTGTGTGTGTGTAATCGTTTAAAAAAATAGTTTAAAACTTAAAGGGGAGCCGTAGCGCAGTGGTAACGTTCCCGGCTCGCACGCAGCGGCATGCGATGGGGCTGGGTTCGACTCCCACCACCAGCACCAGTGGAAAAATTTTTTAAGTGCTTTTTCTGCGACCCCGGTGGTTCAGAACCCACCTAAAAATGTAGATCCAAAAGAAAGCAGCGCCTTGGTGTGTCGACTGAAAGGCTGCGAGATGTCAGGGGTTCGGTTCTCGTTGCTATAGCACAACTGATGAAAGCACAGGGGGCTAGGACGTAGCTCCAGATGCAGGACGCTCGAACTACGACCTGCCTTTGTCCCAAAGTGCTGACATCTAGCGAGTGCGCGACAAGCTCCGGCAGCGAGAAGCGTTGCCGTAGCACAGCTGATGGTTAAAGCACAAACGGACTCGGACGTAGCTCCAGAGGCAGGGCGTACGAACTACGACTGTTTCTGTCCCAGGTGCTGACATCTGGCGGGTGCGTGACAAGCTCTGATAGTGGGAATCGAACCGGGAACAAACGGATACGAGAGGAGACCAACGGCAAAAGATGATGGGAGCCCGCAACCCTCAAGGGAGTCGGTGTAAAAACTACCTAACCTAAATAGTTTAAAATATAAAAATCTACGTTTGTGACAGTCGGGGAGGGAGGGGGGGCTCCGCCCCCGGACCCCCCGCCGGGGCTTTGCTCCTAGACCTCATCGGGCGCCCCTGGACCCCACCGGGGCTATGGCCCCTGGATCCCAGTGGACCGCCCGCACACACGTACACACACACACACACAACACACACACACACACACACACACACACACGCACACACACACACACACACGAACGCACTTTCAAGTAATAAATAACCAAAATGACAAATGCTGCGGGGCCAGACTGCAGCTCGGATCGTAACACAAAAAATGATAACTAAAATTAAAAAACATCATTTGCCGTGGCTGAAATTATCAGTGTGATCTCTTTTTAACTCCCCTTTTACGTATGGAAAAGCTGCGTATTTAAATCGACGTGTCCCTTTCGGAACTACAGCCGAACTTTTTTCTGAAATATCAGTCTTTCTGGAGATAATACGGAAACCGTTGATTCAGCTATCTCCCTCACACTTATGGTGACCCGTTCGGCGCTTCGAAAATTTTCAGACTATCATTTCACCTTCATTCTCAATTTAAAAAAAATGCTCAATTAATATGCAATTTTTGATAATATTGATTTGTGGGAGCGGCTAACTTTAATTTCATTACAATTGAAACACAAGTGGATACGAATGATACAGTTGTGACAAACGGCATATTTCCTCTATTTAGTCATTCTTGCCATGTGATACTGAGAAGCTACATTCTCAGTCTTACATGGCCTTTGTTTTACATATCTTTTATTCGTGGCGTTTCTCTTAAATCTAAGTATGCAGAGTCTCTTATTTCTTTGATCACATATGTATTTGTACTCTTTTTTTTTTTTTTTTTTTTTTTAAATATCTCTTTTCGGTAAAATGTTGTGTTATTTTTTTCCATTCATCTTATCGAATAATCCGTCCAGTTTCTCTCGTGTATCTCTACTCATCAACTTGTTGAAATTTTGAAATTTCTCTTTCTTTTGCAATACAAAATTTTTGTATCCTCTTTTTCGAGAACCTACTGAAATATGCCGTATAGACATGAATATTATCTTCATGGCCACAGATTTCCGAACTCGATTGCAATGGTCAAACTCTCACACCAACGTCTTTATTTAAACTCTTAGGTGTACCAAAAGAAAAGGTTTGCGACGACACGACGATCGAGTTGGAGGTCGAGGCCAAGGGTCAGTGGCCGTTGCTGAGAACGCCAAACTCATTGGAAATCGTCCCTCCTCTGACGTCTTCAAGTCCTCTGTTGTCGAAATTGGGATCGCCAAAGATATCGCGGCAATTGGACCCGGCTGACGATCGTTGGCTCAGTCAAGTTGAGATTGTAACACACGCTGGTCCGCATAGAAGATTATGGATGGGTCCGCAATTCGTCTTTAAGACTTACAATGCTCTGAGCGGGTTAGTCACTTGTTTCTTATAAACTTCATCCACGATCAATGCAATGCAATTTTTTTGTTCCCTCATAGTTTTCGCAGATTTACAAAACTTTCATTCACACGTGTAAGTTGCTTTTTTCTATATTATTTTCGTCCTTCAGGAAGCCTGTGAATCTACAAAAATTATAAGGAAGAAATTTTCAACTTCAATCCTGTTTTTTTTTCTTTTTCGTTCAAATAGTCTGAGGTTTGTTTGAGTTTTATTAGTATTATCCTTTTTTCTACAATTTTAGAATCTCATACAATCGGGAGATTTATTCGAATTATAGCGTGAACGCGTTTTTTCACCTTTGAAAAATTCCAAATTTAATAATTTAAAATACTCCCTTGATTCTTATCAAATTCAAAGCCACATGTTTATCAAATCCATTTATTTTATACAAGAAACAATATGAGATGTGAAAATTTATTTCTGCTACGGATGGTTTCCGAATGATTCAGAATGTGATACATTCTAAAACCCCTGAACGTTTCCCACAAAATTAAGCCTGATAGCTCAACATTTCTTTGAGTTCAAGTATTAGAGAGTTTTTGAAAAATTCTCAAAATCCCATAAAATCTCAAATTCTTGACGATCACAGCCGTTCTCCTGCCTTTTCGATTTAAGCGATAATCATGTTGGATCCAGCGTTAGTTGTACGCGAAATGTTGAAAGGGTAGCTTGGTTGTTTTTCAGTTAAGGAGGTTTAATTTTTAAACGTATCGTAAACCCACTGACACAAGTCCAGAAATTTTTCTTTCAATATAATTTTTTTATTATTTGGAACATTTCGAGAATTTTGAGCACTCTGACTGAATGTTTCGAAAAAAAAAAAAGAAAACATAACAGCCCAGCTTTCTCTATGAGGAAACAATGTGAGTTAACATTGTCAATGGATTAAAAATATTCGGAAGCTTGTGTAATGAATTTGCTGAATAAAAAATCTATATTATTCAAAAAAAAAAAGCTTGAGCTACAGAACGGAAATTCAGCATGATAGTAGAATCCATTCTCCTTTATCATTACCGATTTCCTTTTTAATAAAAGAGGCCGTTGAGATTTTATGGGAATTTTAATTTTTTCTTCAATGTCTATAAACTCTCTACCTCGCGCAAATTTCAAGCTATAAAGATTAAAATTATTGCAAAAGTAGAGTTGAAAACAAGGATGATTGGTATTAAATCGGAATAGTATATTATGCACCTAGGAAAGAAAGTAGGCGTGTTTCGTCGACCGCCGATGTTTGCAGAACTCGTCTTCAGTCTCGGGCGCCTTTGGCGCCCTCGACTTACAACTCGTGCTGCAAACATCGGCGCTCGACAAAGACGCCTACTTCCTTCCCGTGGTGGATACGATATTTTCTACAGCACATGCATTAAAAACGAGTGTTTTTTTTTCGCTTCTGAAACGGGATAAAAGTCGCAGTTTTTTTACCGTGGGGAAATAAATTGTGACTTTCATCGCGTTTCAGAGGGTAAAAAATACAAGTTTTTAATGCATGTGTTATTATTTTTTTCGGGTGGTTCTAGAAAATATTGGGGAAGATGGCTAAACTCGCCAATTTGATTTATTTTTACTCAAATATGAAACAGAAATTACAACGAACGTACGCAAAATACTCACAGCGCGAACTGAAGACTTTTTAAATCCTTTGAATTTTCTTTCTTATTAGAGTCAATTTGATTGAATCCGAGGCGATAGAAATCGGGGTGACTGGTGGTTCACGTCCGGCGCGATCGAACCCCGTGAACATGCCGCATGTAGCTGCTCCACCTCTCGTTCCTGTTGTGACGGACGGTTCTGGAAGTGAGTCTTTCGTAAAAATTACAGGAAAAAAATTATACTCGTTCTTAACGTTTGACATCATTTGTTTTGTATTCTTATTTTTTAGATTTTATTGTTATTATTTTTTATGTTTACCCAATTTCAGGTAGTTACGAACAATCACCGAGATTCGTGGAAGCCTACGGTGGCTCATTGGACAACGACAATGACACGATGGGAATTGGCAACGGCGAGAATCAACTTCGCGAGGATCTTGCTGAGGCTATGCTCGAGACATCAATAGCTCCACATCATGCCGCCGGTACGTCGTTCTTTCAAATGATCATTACCGCTGTAACATGAATTTGTACGATAAGTATCCCTGCTTGTGCTGAGTATTGAGTTGACCCGGCCCAACTGGAACGCGATAGCAAAAAGGGTAAAAATGAGAAATTTGCACATTGCTTTTTCATCATTTTATCTCGTTTACAAATCGTCCTCTATGAGCAAGTGTGTTTTTCAATTTTGGCTTCCTCATAGACGAAGCTTTGTGAGCTAGATAAAATGATGTAGAAGAAATGTGCAAATTTCTAATTTGCACCCTCATACGGGCTTTTTCATACGAGAAGCTTTGTGACGGTGGAAAAAAAATTCCAGCTACAGTCGAACCTCGCTGACTCGAAACTCAAGGGAAGAGCTAATTTCTTCGAGTAAGAGAGTTTTCGTCTTATCGAAGTTTTCGCACTACGGAAGTCTTTGAAAGGGAACAGGCTAAATCTCCGACTTATAGAGGTTGTCGAGTTACAGAGGTTCGAGTCAACGAGGTTGCACTGTATCAATGCCAATGTTTTCAAAATGTGTCAAAACGTGTAGAGATCACATTTAGAAAAAAATGTCCGAACGTTTGTGCGTGCGCGCGTGCGTTCGTGTGTGTGCACGTGTGCGTACTAGCCTTGAAAAATTCAAACCGCTATATTTCAAAAACGGCTTGAATGATCTTGCCGAAACTTCGCATATATTTTCAGCATTCAACCGCTTTTATTCCTGCAATTTTTGTTGAAGTTGCTTGAGGGGTCTACATTTTACGAGACTTTGTTGAAACTTTCGAAAAATCTCTGTGGTTGCTCTAACTTTTGCAAATTTGAGGTTATAGAGCCAAATATTTTCAACTCAATAGTTTAAGGTGCAAGCGGGTTTGGTATTAAACTTAGCAAGAATCGCTTGATGGTTTCAGATTTCATAAAATTATTAAATTTTCGATCAATTACTGCAATCGCTCTAACTGTAGCAAATTTGAAGTTTTCGAGCCAATATTTTTTGCTTAAACTTTCGTAAGCTTGCAACTCTCGAATCAGCACGTTCTATACAAATAAGCTACGAGATGACCATGTTATTATGGAGCTTGAAAAACAATGGGTAGAAGACCTCAGATTTTATAAAACTTGGAATTTTTTAAAAATAAAAATTTTCGAAAAACTTTAAAAATCATGGTGTATTGTTATTGAAATCTAATTCAGAAAGTGTGAAAATTAGAAATTTGCCCATTGCTTGCTTCATGTTCACAAAGCATCCTCTATGAGGAAGCTAAAATCGAAAAAACCACTTGCTCATAAAGAGAATTATTGTGTAATCGAGATGAGCTATTGAGGAAGCAATGAGCAAATTTCTGATTTCCACACTTTTTTCTGAATTCGATTTAATAACCATACGATAACGAACACAATTTTTTCGGGAAATAAAGCGTTTCAATGAATTAAATAATTTGCACGCTTGTTTGACTGCATAGTTTAAAAAATATGTATTTCAAAATGAAAAAACTGCAATTAAGATCGCAATTTGTCATGTTTATGTTTTTTTACAGAATGTTTAGGAAATTATTATGTTTAAAAAAACTTCATAACAAACGTGGTTGTCTCGTAGCCTATTTTCTTCAACAATATTCTCTTCAATAATATTCTTTAATATTTTCTTGATGTCAAAAATATAAGCCCGATACCTTACAATTTGTGGAAATTAGAGCGATTACAGATTTTTTAAACTCAATTTAAAAAAAAATGTAATCCCTTTGATTCTTGTTAAATTCAATACCAGGTATTCTTGTCCTATAACCTATGAATGTACAAACTTTAGGCTCGATAGCCAAATACGTGCGAAAGTTGGAGCTATTTTTTTTTTAATTCAAAAGATTTTGAAATCCCAATCCCTTAAGCGATTTTCGCTAAATTAAATAACAAACATCTTTGTCCCCTAACCTATTTGCGTACAAATTTTCTAACGGGATAATGAAAATGTACGAAAGTTGGAGCGATTACAGGCATTTTTAGAAAAATTCAAAAACACATAAAATGGGACTCCCGTTATAGATTGTGGCGAAAATTTTAGGAAACAAAGGGGGTCTCACGCTCAAGTTATGAGAAAAGTTTTCCAACGATCGCTTCGGTAGTTTATGAGATATATACTTTGAATTTTCTAAGGTTTTAACACACACACACGCCGGGATATTTGTTCTAAATATGATTTCTCGACATTTTCAGATATTTTAAACACATTGACATTAAAATATCTAATTTTTTTTCTCCATCGCAAAGCTTCCTCTTTAAGAAAACAAAAGGAGAATATTTTCACGGTCGGGGGACAAAATTTTGTGTGAAATTCTATCTGGCCTCGAACAACAGTTGAGATCACATCTTATATTCTTAACTACCACGTCGAAACTTGGAGTCTCACATGTCCCATTTCTCATAGCTTACTTTTACAAGAAACTGATAATCAAGTACGATTTTATATGACTTATTTTAAGTTCAAGTAAATTTTAAAATTGTTAATGAAAATTGCGATTAAAAAACTTGACACTTGAACTTTTATCCTGACAATTTACCCTTGTTGAGGTAGCTACTGCACTTCTCATTGGTAAAAACAATCCCAATTTTTCAATATCACTTCTACCAACCATCGGCGAATATATCGTTAAAATATTCCTTCACGTTCATGATAGATACAGCAGAACAGTTCCATTCTTTATCACTGTCATTAATCCATGAAAATTTATAGAAATGATTTCTGCACTGACTTGACTGGTGTGGAGGCTAAAGTAGCACCTTAAGAGAGTCGAATTACTTAAAAATCACTAATATATATATATAACTATGATGCAATTGCAACTATAAAATATTGGTATTTTGTAAAAAATACTGTTTGAAAAACACCATAATAATGAAATATTCTCATAATTAAAATATTTGTTGCAGTCCAGTTTATCAACACACACCTTGTTCCATTTTTATTCGTTTTAAGGAGTGGGTTATGCCGATGAATCAAATTATTTCCACAAAGTCTCATTTTTGTTCTAAGTAGAATCTTTTCTAATCCAAGTGTAAGAATATTGATTTTTTTCAGCTCACATGCTTAAAAATATACTCACTGTGTTAATTTTTTCTTTATGTTGCGACATTACATCAAATTTTCTTTGTAACTTCTCTGCAAGAAAAGAAAATTACCACACTAGGACAAGCAAAAAGTTTCTTATAATAAAGATGGGACCTTGCAAAGCTAATTGGTATAGTTAGTGCAATTTAATCGTTGGGATAAGCTAAGGATGCAAAAATATTTGCATCAATAAAGTAGATTGGAAAAAATTATTTTAATTATGAAAATAATTTTCTATTTTGGTATTGTTCAAATAGTATTTTTCGCACAGTTTGAAGATTCCATGTACAATTGCATCATAGTTTTGATCCCGTAACCTTAAGATGACTAGCTTTCTAAAGGCGTGGTTCAAAACTGCAGTTAGTGACAAAAACTGTAAACAGCGCACTTATGAGGTAGTTAGTATTCCGAGAAAAATAAAATTTACGTCACATCCGCCTGTTAGTGAAGCATGTGACCTCATTTTTTGATTTTACAAAATATCGCGCATATCTGAGAATGCTTGTTTCGAAAATTACTACTATCTCTCTTATATCTATTTATGTTTTACATCGCATTAACAAGTGAATATTTATCGGTGCAATGGTAATAAGTAAAATACTTTTAAAAAATTATATTTATTTTTCCAATCGTACGGAAATAAAAGAACCCGGAATTCTTTTTCGTTATCGTTTTTTTTTTCTTCAAGTAATTGATCGAGTATTCCAGCTGCTTAAGAATATATAAATACTCGACGCAGAATCAATTACACATTTTACAACTGGAAAGATTCGATCTAACACGATTTTGTTGTGACGCTCGTTGGATATCGCACAAGAGAGTATACTCTGTGTTGAATCCTTGTTGTGAGTTCTTAAAAGAGTGTTGGCATTGGAATGGAAAAAAAAATCTAAATATATGACACGGAAAATTCCTCCGATTAATTGCGTGTATTTCGGCATGATGCAAGCCGTGCACAGATCTAATGCTTTCTCTGCACGATGATAAGGAATGTTCCCTGGGAATATAAATTTGCAAGGATACAGAACTGGCCAGAGGCAGGTATCTCCGTTAGTATTCCCTTGTCCGTTTTTTTTTGTTTTATTATTTTATTTATTCTTTTCTTTAATGCCCGTTCACTAATAGTGATGTAACAAAAAAATACGCAAATATCTTTCACGATTGCAAACATTTCTCGCGTTTTATGGAAATACTAATCATGTAAATAATTTTTTCACATACCGATTAAAGTGGATCTTGCATATACCGCTTATAACTATCCAGAAAACCATTTGAAAAATGAACCCAGCGTGAGAAAAAAATTGTTTCGTTAACCGAAAAATCCACTTTTTTCCACTGCGCTCTTGGCTCTCGATCTAATAGAGTGGTTGGTGTACGTGTGTGCATAAAAAAAATGATAAAAGAGTCAAAGTACGTTTTTCCTTTTTTTTTTAATACACTGAAATGCTTTTATCATCTCGACATTGGTAACTTGACCCACCCACTCTACCTTGTACTCCCTTGTATACAATAAAAAACGAGTCATGTATTTACATTAAATTGAAAAAAAAAAAAATCATTTATCGAAACTTGCTTGATATTTGATTGTCTGTCTGTATCTAAAAGCCCCCAATACTTGACGAGTCTGTTCTTTGCTACTCAGTCTTTCATCCTGGATTGTATCATTTGCAAAAGAGTATATGCTCCGTTCCTCAAGTATCTATGGAAAAACAGACAAAACCTGAAAATATTCACAAAGTTGCAGTCAAAAGTCTCATATCAAATAAAAAATGAACCAATGAGAAGCATACAATAGTACATTTCGACACGAGTACGCAAAGGCTTTTTTGACGAAACGAGAGGATTACGGCACGAGCCGAAGGCGAGTGCTGTAACGAGTTTCGTCAAAAAGCCTTTTCGTACGAGTATCGAACATAATTTTTCCTCATGAGAGCCGAGAAAGCGCAACGAAGTTGCGATTTCGAGGTTAGAATGAGGAAAAAAATTTTTAAAACCTGAAAATAGGAGGATTTCGCTTTCGAGCATGACCGGGCTCGTCGAGATTATAAAAGCATACAAAAAAGGAGAGAGAGGGAGAGCGAGACAGAAAAATTTCGGTTATTGATACCTGCCAACGGCTTTTTCTGTTACTAGGGAGGCGATTGGTAGTTGAGAGGGTGGGACAACCGGTAACTAAAGTGGTCAACCCATTGGGCACCGTTATAACTATCATGGCCGACGAGGAAGACGTAAGCTCGAGTCAGGAGTTTGACGACCCGACACCTGAACCCCCTAGAAGCTTATGCGCCGAGGAGGGACCCACGTCACTTGGTGACTTTGACACCGAAGGTGAAGAATTGCGTAATGTAACGGAGGTATGTGCCGAAATGAGATCAACAAGTGGGCCAGCTATTGACAGTGTGCCGAATGATGGTGTCAAGGAAGTGACAGAGAAGAAGCCTCTTTACGTCGCGGCAATAACATCGTCGAATAAGTACGATCGACCAACTATTGATTACGAGAGAGAAGAATCGTTTAGGGATGTGCCAACGAGTTTGAGCTTGTGCGTCGAGCAAGGTGAAATACCGAATAGTCCGATGGCACTGGCACGTGAGAATAATTGGAACAAGAGAACGGTTAAACACGAGAATATTGGACTACAAGAGAGAACATACGCAAAGGCAAGGTATGTTGTTAATTACGACGACGTCAGTATTGTACTTATGGAGAATAATTCAGGCTCAAAGCCAACGATATCGCAACAAGAAACGAAAGAAAGCTGCTCAAAATCTTTCAAAGATTCGTCGGAGACGGAAGTTGCAACGAGAAAGAACGAACTCGAGCCAGAGCGGGCATCTAAGAGACCGAGCAAAATAACATCAAGCACGAGAGCAACTAAAAGATCCTCGAGTTGCGTAGTTCGCGAACACCCAATGTATCTCGTGCACGAGCATGAGGATAGTATCGTTATCGAGGACACGAGTATGCCGGAGAACAAAATTTCGTCCACGAGTGAAGACGAAGCTGCTGCGACTCTCACGAACGAAAGCACAACGATAAAAACCTCCACGGATGAGAATTTGGAAAATTTCAACCCAGAAACAAGACAACGACGTGGACTTGGTAAGGAACGTTGTAGTGCCAAGAATTTGCGGACCTTGGATTCTCCGATGAACACATTGAGCGAGAATGAAGCTATGATTGTTGAATCGCGTCAACTGAACGTTGAAATTGAGATTTCTGATACCTTTGTCGATCGCACAGACAACGAAACAACAGTAAATGATGCAGTTTTTGTTGAAACAATGACAAATGATTCTGAACCAATGGAAGCTACCATGTCAATTGGTTTGGCTTCTTTGCCACTCGAATTACAACCACCTCCACCAGTCTCGGACGATATAAGCTGCATGGATTATCACATTGTCGAAACTAACAGCTCCTTACCACTGAAAGAAACCGCTTATTCTCATCAGTCCGATGACGATATCGAGCACATACACAGCTCGGAAGTTACGCAGATGCTAGAAATTGTCGACAGCACGATATTGCGTTCCGACGACTTTGAAACATCACCAACGACAAGACAGAGAAAGAGCAGCAAGAGTACAATATCCGATGACGATATAGAGCACATACATAGTGCTGAACTCGTTGACATAATCGTTGATCGCGGTCACACGCTGCTGAATGTTGGGAAATCATGCGTCGACGAAAGAACTGATATCGATGATTTTCAGCGTATAAACGTTACTAGAACGAGCAATAATATATTACCCTTTGATGATGATATCGAGCACGTTTATCACTCGGAGACTAACGAACTCGAGCCTGTTTCAAAAGATCTGACTTGCAGTGATTCGCCAGGACTCAGAGCCACGACGAAGACAAAGACTCAAGAGAACGTCTCAAACGAGAGAAATCCGGGTTTACGTGGAAGAGGATCGAGAAAACGCAAAGACGTTGTGGTAATCGACAGCGATACATCCGAGGCGGAAATAACTGTAGTTCTTAAGACTTTGGATTCTTGGAACAAGAGTAAAACACCGGAAAAAGATTTAGCCGAGGAAATTGATCGTTGTGTCGAGCCGAAAGAACAACTGATGAATAAAATGAGCTCCCAGAGCTTACCGAAAAAGACTCGTGTTAGAACGCCTAAAGGTAACTTGACGGGAACAACGATAACGACGACGACAACATCAACAACAACAGCGATTGCAACGACAAGCATGAGCCAAAAACGTCAGCCTTCGTCCGATGTGATTGAGATAATCGATATAGATGCTATGCAAAAAGCAGAGATTGAAGTGCCGAGCGTCGTTGATGTGGTCGTTACATCCGACTGCAAAATTCTCGAATCACGTCACGAGACCAATCCAATAAAATGGCAAAAATCTCGTAGAAGCAAGAAAGCTCATCTCGATAATATCGCCCCAACGACTGTGGAAAATGTCATTGGGACAGAAATTTCCGAAATGTCAATTCTCTCAAAACTTGTTTCACAAGATTCCGAGGATGCGATGCTGACGAATCAACAGACTCCGATAAACTGGAGTTTGATTCCAAGGATACCCGACGATGGAGGAAACACGGACGCTGCAGAAACTTGTACAGAATTGAGGGACACAATGGTAAAATCGTCACGGGAGGATGGAATGTTGAAAGACGTGGCAGTAAGGGTTGGTATGGTCGACAAAGTGATTCAACAGATTGAGGAAAAGGCATTAACAAAAACGATTGAGAAAGAACCGAGAGTTGCTTCTTCGTCGACCGTCGTCGTGGAGAAAATCTCGAGTACGAAAAAACGTGGAAAAAAGTCACGAATCGGAGCAGCAGTGGATAATTCCTCCACCCCCGTTCCAGTAACGAATACTATTGAATTCGCGTCGATTGTAGAGATTCTTTCTAACGATGAGCAAACAACGTCACGTCATGATTCACGCTCGTGTGAAAAAACTGCCGTTTCCACATCTATTAGCATCTCCGCGGAGGAGAAAAAAGAAACGAATTCAACTATCGACATTGTCTCTGACGTCAAAATGTTCGAAGAAACGATCGGTGGATGGAAATACGATGATGAGATTCATCAACCGGAAGTCTCATCGGCTACGTTGTCAAAGGATTGTCCACCGCAACTGGAAGTACCTGCTGACGGTGAAAGGGATTCGGAACGAGAAACCGAAAAACCCAATGATTCAGACGTCGATGCTCAACCAGAACGTTCGAGCTCTTCGGACGATCTTAATGCTAATGTTGTTCCCATGGACACCGAGGAGGATAGCGCTTCCCGTGAGATTGCTGAGAAAATTGGTGCTACGACCGGTGTGTCACCATCTTGGTCAACCGTTAATAAGAAAAATACGAGATCGAAGAAGAAAAAGCGCAGATGAGTAGGGGATTGCGTAGATATGCCTAGAGCCAGCCTTGCCCTCTACGTACTTCTTATGCAAGTTGCTGGAGCTGAGTAGCCTGAGGAGAGCAGGCGGATCGGAAGAGAAAAATTGAAAAAAAGTTTTAAAAAAGATATAGAAAATTTTATGTAAATTGCTGTTGTTCGTAAATTGGTCCCTATCATTTTTCTGCACGATTACGCGATAAAACGTTCATTTCATGGGAAAATAAAAATATTCGTCAAATGCTATACCATGATACGTCGTTAATTTCGATCAATTTGAAGAACCAAATAACTGAATAGCGGAACTACCCAATGACGAATGTCAATATAGTGCGATCTGTATCGAGCCGAATTATTTATTGTCAAAATTGTCGATTCACCCATTAATTTCCTATGAAGCATCTTGGCATCTTAAAATCTCAAAAATAAAACTGTATTAGATTGTATACACGAAATTTTGGAACTTTGTACGAACTACTACTCAGTAAACACCAAAATAATTATATATCTTCCTAATTGTAATCAATTATTTGCAGTCAGTTTGTCAGTGCCAAAATTTTTCCATTTCACATTGCTGTAAAGTTTGCATTGCACTGGTGAACCAAACTTCTTTGCAAGTAGAATCTTTCAGATCCAAGCTTGATAATTTCCATTCAAAGCTCACGTGTGAAAAGTATACCCATGTTTTTTGTAGATGTTTTTTTATACAGTGACATTTTACTACATTTTTCAGGTAACTTTTACATCAGAGTTCCAATTGAAAGTTCCTTCACGTTGACCGCGAAAAAGCTTCTTAGAATTGTGAATGTAATTTTTTTAAGCCAGCTTGATTCGTCAGTACATTCTGAACCTCACAATGGGCTGGAAACAAAACAATGTCTGCAGCATCTGAGAAGCAAACAAATATTTCACTTATGAAAGTGTTACATTTTTTTATGTTCTTCGAGTAGTATTCTTTTACAAAGCTCTAAGATTTCATGTGTACAATTGGATCCCAGGTTTATTTTACAATAATAAATGATCCTCCTCAATCATATGGGCGTTCATATGGTAAGAAGAGAGCTGCACACTTTAACAGTAAATAAAATAAGACGATTTTCATTATTTTTTTTTCCAAGTATAGAGAAGTTTTGACTTTTGACCTATCCCCTAACATGAAAAATACATGATAAAATACCTTGTTACCGGTTTTCCGTCATTTTGATTGGTTCTCAAGTTCGGGAGTCCCCGATGATCGCCGATTACGGTCGTGTACGTGATCGCGTTTGTGCTAGTTCTTTAAGAAAACTGTGTAAAATTGCGCCCTGTCATCCCGTTTTCGTCGTGATAATTGGTTGTCGCGATCGGAGTTTTTCGATTTTCACGTCTACGGAAAACACGTCTACCCAAGCGCAAGCTAGCGAGCGTATTGATCCTAGTTACAAACAAAAACCTTATTATTATTCAAGTTTTAAAGAGGATACTCATTTTTTCATTAAAAAAATATTACAGAATGGCGGTGATACACGTGTCACATAAGGGTATCTCGAAAAAAAATCGAGATGTCACGTTAGTTGCGTAGCTCGACTTCTATTTAATGACTAAATCTGAAATTTTTATCAGGTACTTACGAATAATAACTATCGCCCAACATAGGGTATTTTAATATTTAAGAAAAAAAGTTGACACCTGTTTAAACGCTTTTAGTTATAAAAATGAGTTAAAAACCACGTTCTTCTTTTGGGAATAAAAAAAACGCGAAAATGATAAATTTGCACTTGCCTCCTTATCATTTTATGTCGCGCATAAAGCTTCTTCTATGAGCAAGTGGGATTGTCAATTTTGGTTTCCTCATAGAGGAAACTTTGTGAGCGAGATAAATTAACGAGGAAGCAATATGCAAATTTCTAATTTGCACGCTTCTTTCTGCATTCAACTTCAATAACAATACAATAACAAACACACATTTTTGAATAACGGTTAAAAAAAATTTTAATTGAATGAAACTTAAAATTTTTTACCGAATATTGCAAATTTGAATCTAAGCACTATTTGAAATATTCTTTTTATGTCGAAAATATAAGCCCGATATCTTAAACTTTGTGCAAACTAGAGCGATTTTAGATAAATCGCAATTTTTTAAAAATTTGAACCCTTCAAGCGATTGTTGTAAAATTCATTACCATGCACTCTTGTCACCTATCAATGTACAAAATTTTAGCCCGATAGTACAATATTTGCGGAAGTTAGAGATACTAGAAATTTTTTTGACAAATTCCAAAATTGTTTTTACAGTTTGAAAAAAAAACAAGGAAAACAGGTTTATTTTTGGCGTGCTTGAGTGTGCAACTTCTATAATATTCAGCTATGCTATTTGTTTAGTTATTCTACAGTTTAATAGATTGATAGCAACAAAATTTCGGCAAAATTATAGATAATTGTTTCCTGAGAATAACATGAATTTCGAGAAAATAATTAACTATGAAATTACGTAAAAATTACAATTTTTCGGTATTTTGTCGAAAGAGTAATTCAAATGTTTTTTTTTTCTATTTCATTCGAATGATAGCTATTCCTGCACGTAAAAAAAAATACGTAAACTATTAATCAGAAAGATTGAACGTGCTGTTATAAAATGCTAATTTATATGGAAAAAAAAAACAAACAAAATTTATGATTCGCTAGATCTTTGATCGTCGAAATGAGAAGATGTGGAAATTTTTTTGCTTGGATTTTTAGAAATTAAGAGGGTTTTAGATTAATTAATTATCAAATTAAGAGGAAATTAAGAGCCTTGATCATCGGGTGCTCATTTGTCAGAAGAAAAGTACACTTGAATACGAAAAATATTCTAATCCTTGCCTCGAACCCATGTCTGTGTGAGTCGTAAGCAAATAAAAAATTCTTAATCCTGATCGCTCAATTTTCATAACTTACTCTATTTTTATGATGCTTCATAATTTAAGTTTTCATTAGCCCTAATACCTCAAGTATTTTTTCTGCAGCGTTGTAATTCTCTTGCATTACTATCATTACCGTAGGAATAAATTAATGTTTAAAACAAATGATATAGTCTATCAAATGTTTTACGTCACGATCGACGTGAATTTTTTTCAAAAAGCTCTATAAAAATATGAGACTTTTTCAAATATTGGTTTGATCCCGACATGTCTGTTCGAGGTAACCCAGGCTAGGCCCGACACATTGTCTATGTGGTGCAAAAGCCGTGGATTGGCGCTCTTTCCGCAAGCGTTCATGAATAAAATATATTTAAAAAATGTACAATTGGTACATTCGCGGATCGAATGTTTAAAGAACCCTCTTATTAGATAATTATCATTAGCCATTAGGTGTTCATTTACGAGAATTTGCGGCGTGATGCCTATGCGAAAGAAAATTCGCCTGGTTGTTTAGATGACGAACATACAAAGTAAATATATATTAAAAAAAAATTAGAATATGTTCGTGCTGCTGCCACACGTTAAAACCCATAATTCTAATATCTCGAGAAAATTTAACACTAGATATCGTGTTCAATCGTTGACGGATGAATTTACGTCGCCTCATTTTTCAAATTAACACGCTATTGGTAGCAGTTAGCCAATATTTAATATAACCAATAATATAACCAATATTTAATATAGACGAGTGCAAAAAGCTGCTTTGAAACCTACGATTAATCTTTGTTATCGTCAATCTATGTCTATGTTTTGGACTAACATTGACGTATTATTTATGACTACTAGTTTTTTCTTATGTATTAATAGCTCGTGGAATTGTCGATTAGATGACATGCCACGGACTGATAGATTGGAAACGCAGTCTCCGCAGCAATTATTTATCTATCTATATATGAGGCATTCCATAGATTTTCAGCAAGGTGAAAACACCCAGTATTTGTCAGAGACTTATAACTTTTGTATTATCAAAGAGTATGCACTAGGAGTGTCTGTGATTTTTTTTCTATTTTTTTTTCATCAGCCCTGCTTCAGAATTTTTAATTTCTGAAAAATGACACTCAATTTTTAACTCAAAGTATCTTAAAAACTGTGGGTCGGACAAAAAAATGTGATTTTTAGCTCAAAGTATACCGATAACTATGGGCCGGATAAAAATATGTCCTGAAGATAAAACTCTAGATTTTAAATTAACTTCCACATGCACCATTAAAAAACATGTATCCAAAACATATAATAAATTTAAAAAATTGTTTTTCGAAGGTATATCACATTTCATTTGATTCCAAAGAATACTGTATTTTTTACTGATAGTGTACACATACATGAAAAATTGGCTTCACGGGCCAGGAACTGATTTAGAAGATACGGGCCAATTTGCATTCGATAATTTTATAATCGCTGAAAAGATTTAAAAAAAAAATGCAAATTAGCCCGTATCTTCTAAGCCTGTTCCTGGCCTATGATGCCAATTTTTCTTGTATATATGCACTAGCAGTAGAAAATACAGTAACATTTGGAGTCAAATCAAATGTGATATACCGTCCGAAAAACGATTTTTTAAATTTATTATGATATTTTATTAGGTTAATTTTTTTTTTAAATCGTACTCAGAAATTTATTTAAAATCTCGAGTTTTATCTTCGCAACATTTTTTTATCCAGCCCATAGTTGGATACTTCGAGTTGAAAAATGATCGTCAGATCTCAAAAATTGAAAAATTAGGGGCTCTCGGGAAAAATTTGAAAAAATCACAGACACTCCCAGTGTGTACTCTTTGATATCTGAAAAGTTACAGGACTCTAAATATCAATGAGGGTATTTCGCCTTGTTAAAAAATGTGAAACTCACCTACAGGTTCGCGGATCATGATGCCAATTTTTTCTGTGTGTCGACACTAAAAGCAAATTCAGTAAACTTTTGAGCCAAATCAATCGTGGCATACCTTTCTAAAATCAGTTTTTTTCATTTATCACAGGATTTTTTCGAGTTAAAATTTTTTCAATGATCTTAGTCAAAAGTTTATTCAAAATCACAGGTTTTATGCACAGAACATTTTTTATCCGGCGCATAGTTTTTAAAATCTTTTAAGTTAAAAATTAAGTGTCATTTTTCAAAAATTGAAAATCTGGCGAAAATTGAAAAATTGAAAATCGGAAAAAAATCACAGACATGCCTAGTGCATACTCTTTGATAATTTAAAAGTTGTCAGACTCTGAAAAATAGTGAGGGTTTTCACCTTGCTGAAAATCAATGGAATGCCTTATATATTTATTCGTCTCCACTCTCAATGTGGTATTTTTTAAAATCTCGAGGTGAAATGTACAAAAGTCTCATCAAACGATTCTCGTGCCCATATTAATGTTTTGCAATTGTCTCGGAGGTGGTTGGTGAGGCTGCAATGAAATCTCGTGCCCGATAGGAAGATAGAAGAAATGGAGAAAAAAAACAAAACTTTTAATAAGTACCCATAAAATAAAGAGCAAATAGCCTTGTCCTGTTTGGAAAAATGAAGGGCATACCGAAAAACCAGTTGCAATGTCTCGAAATATTCGTATATACTGTTTTACACAATATTTTTCTGGCTAAGCTAATAAACAAATCAGAAATGATAATAATTAATTAATGTGTAACAGAAAATCTATTTTAGATACGAAATTATATTATATTAAACAACAAAACAGAAATGAAAGAAAGACAAAAACAAACAATAACAATCTTGATGACGTAACAAGCATCGAGGGAGGAAATAAATATCATGGTTTTTCTGATTTCCTTTACGTGGAGACTGCGATCCTTTAATTTTTTATTTTATTTTATTGCAATTCGCGATTTCCCCCCCAAATTCATTATCGCGAAAAAAAGCTGCGATGTTTACAAAAAGTATACCCAAAGTGGGATAAATAAAAGCAACAAAAAAAATGTATAAAATACTCACTGTAGCGTACTTATTACGAATTGCAACTTGATTCTCTAGAAAATTTAATATATATCCTCGTTATCCTTGGAATTTCGATGTGCATGAGAGAAAATATCGAGCCTTATCTTCGATGTACAAAAGAGCAGAGACAAAAAAGAAAAATGCCAGACTTGAATCCTGAACGAAACGTGAAAGGGTTTCGCCCCAACGGCTATGTATAGAATAATTAGCATTTCCGAATCCTGAAAATGAAAAAAAAAATAACATAAAAGTATTCATCGTAAAAAAACATAAAAAGCAAAATGTAAAAAAAAATTAAGGCATTTCCGTTAAGCCCGTAGTTTGTAAGAGATTTATGAGATATATGAGTGTTCTAAGCGTGTGGAAGAAGTGAAGAAAAAAAATCTCGATTACCGTGTGAGGGACTATGGAATGTGAAACATAGTAAAGAGAGCGATTCCTTTTTTGTGTTCGTCTATTCAAAGAAATTAGAAAGGAATCAAAATCGAAACGGCGAAAACACGCAAGGTTAATTTGTATGAAAGATGCGAGGAATAAATAGTGAGACAAAACAATAAATCTATGTATCTTTGTAATATTATTTTAGAAAAGTGATCTCGATCGTGTTTGCACAGCTAAGATCAAAGCATTTATTCCCCTTTTTCACAATTCACGAACTTTGCTCGAACAAATAAAAAAAAACAGCAGCAAAATAATTTTTTAATATTTTACCTACTGTAACTACAACCCAGAATTAACTATTACGTGCAGGAATGTATCTTGAGGAGGTACAACTATTTCTGTGGGCGGGGAATAAGTGGAAACGTAGGCGCGGGTGAGCGCGGCGAGCGAGGGGCACGCATGAAACAAGAAAGAGTCGGAGTTCAGACCATTTTAAACCAGAAAATTGAAACTTTTTTGTGATATAGTGCTTAAATTACACGATGAAGAGTAATTTTTCAATTATTTACAATATCTATTATATCTGATCTATCAAATTTCAGTTTTCCAACGGGTGTAGTTGGATATGTGAGCAGCAAAACCGTGATCATCGCACTTCTGGTTGACCGTCTCCATAAGACGACGTGTTTTAGTAACTCAAACTCCTCGACTTTGCAATTTTATCACGAAAAAACTAAACGCTCAATATAGCTAAAATTTTGGCAATAGGTGCATAAAGTATTCGTCAAATACATATAAAAATTTCAAGTCCGAAAGTTGGATACGTAGCAATGATCGTACCTCCTTAACTTCCGTTTTCATTAATGATAATTTTTTTGGAAATACATATACAACGTTTGTATATGAGAACTATAGTCCAGTCGGAATGTACATAAATTTGGACGACTTCTATTCAACTGACCCACCCAGTCGCCGATTTTTTTGTAAGTAGTTTGGACCCCAAAGAATGTACTGTGAAAAATGTCAAATCGTAGGAGTTGTTTTTTGGCCGCAAAAATTGTTTAAAAAACTAAAAGTCACTATTTTGATGTTATTATTTTTGGAATGAGATTTATCGAAAAATGTTTCCTACAAAAAATGTGCGCCGTAATGAAATCTACAAAATAAGTCCTATTCAAAAATCACGTAGAATTATTAGTTTGGCGGTAAATCACTGTTAAACAAAACTTTTTTTATTTTTTATTTATTGTATTTACGTAGATTATTTATGAGTAACTGTTCTGAAACTCATCCATCACCTAAAAAAAACTGTCCTGAAGAGATATCAGCAAGTTTTATCCAGCTATGTTATATAGTTTAGCAATAATAACTGATTTTCGTAAATCCGGCGTTTCGATATAGAAACTGTTCCACAAGGCCCACAAGGTGCAAAAAAATTAGGGTGGTTATTTTCAATATGTACATTCAGGATTTAACTCAAAAGAATGGTTTTTTTCTTTTTTAACCATGTTTTTCGAGGATATAAAATTTTAGCTTATAAACAAATAGTAGTTACTCCTTAAATATTTGAGTTATGTAAAATATTCTTCAAGATTCTCATAGGTCTTAGCGAGACGCGTAATTAAAAAAAAAAAGTCTCAATATCTTTATTACAAGCCGAGATACAATCATTTTTACGTTTGTTTAATTTATTACTGTTAAAATCAACATTTTCACAAAATTCAAGCTCGTGAGCATTCGTAATAGTGTTAGGCCTAACATTCGATATCATACAAACCGTTCTGAGCATTAATCTCATGGCAGATCATGATTGCATTCGGTCGCTCGCGCACGGAATAGCGGATGGCAGCGTCGGTGCAGTTGAGCGGCGTGGTGGGGGCCTGCGTCTCGCCCCGCGACTCCTTTCGCGCGGCTTAGTTAACTATTTCCGTATCTCCCTTATAAATTGTCGTAAAAAGTTTTTTTTTTTTAATTTTACGTAGTTTTTTCTCACAAATTCAAAAATGCCCATAAAAATCAATATTCTCTAAGCCTCGCGGGGCTTAATTAACTATTTCTATATCATCTTTATAAATTGTAAAATTTTTTTTTTTTTTTTCATTTCATGTAGTTTTTTCCTACGATTTCAAAAATGCCCATAAAAATCAATATTCTCCAAGCCCGCGTGGCTTAATTAACCATTTCCATATCTTCCATATAAATTGTCGTAAAATTTTTTTTTTTTTAATTTCACGTACTTTTTTCCCACGAATTCATAAATTTTCGTGAAAATCAATATTTTTTAATATGTACCCCAAAAACTACTTTTTAAATTCAATGTTGATGTTGGGAGGCCTATAAATAACCCCCCAAAAAACACCATAAATGGTGTACAAAAAGTTGAGACAAGAACATTTCCTTGCGTCGTTTTGTCTATCCTTACAAAAATATGACAAACATAAATATGTGTAAAATATATCCTCACAAAAAGGTCTTAAGTAAATTCAAATCATTCAACTCACAGTTGCCAAGTACATCCAGCATTTTTATTTTCTACATTGTTTATTAACCGTTAATAAGTGAGTCACAATGCTCGAAAACGTCTTGAAACGGGACTCAGGGACTAATCTAAAAATTTAATGTTTGAAAGATTTTATTGAAAAAAAATTCGCATTGAAAAAAAAATCTTTCAAACATTAAATTTTTAGATTAAGTCCCTGAGTCCCGTTTCAAGACGTTTTCGAGCATTGTGACTTACTTATAAACGGTTAATAAACAATGTAGAAAATAAAAATGCTGGATGTACTTGGCAACTGTGAGTTGAATGATTTGAATTTACTTAAGACCTTTTTGTGAGGATATATTTTACACATATTTATGTTTGTCATATTTTTGTAAGGATAGAGAAAACGACGCAAGGAAATGTACTTGTCTCAACTTTTTGTACACCATTTATGGTGTTTTTGGGGGGTTATTTATAGGCCTCTCAACATCAACATTGAATTTAAAAAGTAGTTTTTGGGGTACATATTAAAAAATATTGATTTTCACGAAAATTTATGAATTCGTGGGAAAAAAGTACGTGAAATTAAAAAAAAAAAAAATTTTACGACAATTTATATGGAAGATATGGAAATATTTAATTAAGCCACGCGGGCTTGGAGAATATTGATTTTTATGGGCATTTTTGAAATCGTAGGAAAAAACTACATGAAATGAAAAAAAAAAAAAAAATTTACAATTTATAAAGATGATATAGAAATAGTTAATTAAGCCGCGCGAGGCTTAGAGAATATTGATTTTTATGGGCATTTTTGAATTTGTGAGAAAAAACTACGTAAAATTAAAAAAAAAAAACTTTTTACGACAATTTATAAGGGAGATACGGAAATAGTTAACTAAGCCGCGCGAAAGGAGTCGCGGGGCGAGACGCAGGCCCCCACCACGCCGCTCAACTGCACCGACGCTGCCATCCGCTATTCCGTGCGCGAGCGACCGAATGCAATCATGATCTGCCATGAGATTAATGCTCAGAACGGTTTGTATGATATCGAATGTTAGGCCTAACACTATTACGAATGCTCACGAGCTTGAATTTTGTGAAAATGTTGATTTTAACAGTAATAAATTAAACAAACGTAAAAATGATTGTATCTCGGCTTGTAATAAAGATATTGAGACTTTTTTTTTTTTTTAATTACGCGTCTCGCTAAGACCTATGAGAATCTTGAAGAATATTTTACGTAACTCAAATATTTAAGGAGTAACTACTATTTGTTTATAAGCTAAAATTTTATATCCTCGAAAAACATGGTTAAAAAAGGAAAAAACCATTCTTTTGAGTTAAATCCTGAATGTACATATTGAAAATAACCACCCTAATTTTTTTGCACCTTGTGGGCCTTGTGGAACAGTTTCTATATCGAAACGCCGGATTTACGAAAATCAGTTATTATTGCTAAACTATATAACATAGCTGGATAAAACTTGCTGATATCTCTTCAGGACAGTTTTTTTTAGGTGATGGATGAGTTTCAGAACAGTTACTCATAAATAATCTACGTAAATACAATAAATAAAAAATAAAAAAAGTTTTGTTTAACAGTGATTTACCGCCAAACTAATAATTCTACGTGATTTTTGAATAGGACTTATTTTGTAGATTTCATTACGGCGCACATTTTTTGTAGGAAACATTTTTCGATAAATCTCATTCCAAAAATAATAACATCAAAATAGTGACTTTTCGTTTTTTAAACAATTTTTGCGGCCAAAAAACAACTCCTACGATTTGACATTTTTCACAGTACATTCTTTGGGGTCCAAACTACTTACAAAAAAATCGGCGATTGGGTGGGTCAGTGTAATAGAACTCATGTTTATTCCGACTGGACTACTAAAGGAACCCACGGCTCAGGCGCTACGTGCCCTCGCACTGGAGTTGGGTTGGGTCGGATTGAGTGCTTCGGCTACTGAAACCCCGCTCGCTAAGGCCGATTTTTTTACACTGCGGCGATGGTGGTGGCGGCAAGAGATTTATATAATATAGAGAGATATGGCGCTACCAGCATGGACAAGAATTTCTCTAATAATGGTTTGTTTGGATTTAACCATCGTTATCTTGCAACAGTTGTGAAATAGGTGTTTGGGCTGGTCGTTCGGGTGTTAGGCTTGGGTTTGGATGTGAGGGCGCATAGCGGCTGAGCCGTAGAAAAACCTTTGGCCAGTCAGATTCTTATTTTAAATTCCACTAATTAAGCACTGGATGAAAAAATATGAAAAATGTTTGGGACGGTGCACATAATATATAAGGACCTGAGTAGTTGGGATTGTAGCACCGCTCGTTTTTGCAAAAATAAAAAATAAAAATCGTTTAAAACCCACATTTTTCCCGTTTTTGACACTTTCAAGGCTTACGTTGCCAAAATAGTGACAGTGAGGACAAAAATATATAGGACCAATCTTGTAGAGCATAAAATTTTATATAAAAAAGTCAGCGACGGTGCTTGTCTATCTATTATAATTTAGCGGTGAGGGCACGGTCTTGTAGGCTTTCCCGATACTAACGCTCATATACGGTAAGCTCTCGTTATAATTGGCCACTCTAACGGCACGGCTTTTCACTTCCAGTGCCCAGACCTGTATACAAGACCGTGGGCAAGGGCAACCCCAAAAAAAGCTCGAAAATGCTCGATTCGCACGAAAACTCCAAAAACCCACTGTAAGTTGCTAAATTCAGTTTGCCCATGATAGGTGGTATGAAAAAATCCGGCGATTTTTTTCATGCAATAGAACAATCGAAAGAAGAGATTTCGTGCCACGAAAATTTTTTTTCTCACAATTTCAATTTTTGACGGCCATTTCTTGCTCATTTTTCACAATTTACATTTTTTTTCGTAAAACGGGCGTAACTTTTACCGTAATTTCGGAGAGCGTGGAAATTCTTGGAATCTCTTCGTCTTTTGATGCTCAAAAAATGCAGTCTTTTGACATGTCGCCAATTATGCAACCGCAGGGCCGTTATTTGCAAGTAAACAGACGACATTTTGTTTCGGACCGTTTTTAACAATAAAAAAAATTTATTGGGATTTTTTTTGTTTGCAAATTTAACCATTCTGTTTGAAGATTGCCTCAGAATTTTTTTCTCTCTGCGCAGCCATTGGTGTTAAATTGTTATTAACAATTACATAGAATAAATAAAAATTCTTCAACTGTGATTCAGTGTGATTAAAAATAATAATAATGTCGAGTTTTACTTGCACACCCCCTCTGGGGGTTCTTACAAGGGTGGTGATTTCGTAACTTCCGACCATCTACCGCCTGTTCCGACCATTATTATCACCACCTACTCCTCTTCGCGATCATACGCCTGCAGCCGCATCGCTCCTTTACCATTTTACCCTGTATCGCATTCGCCGAGGACGGAGGAAAACTGCAGAAAACCTTCCGCCGATACAGGTCGGAGTCTCCCTAGCGTGGTCTCCAGAAGAGCCCTAAGCGAGCTCCTCCTTTACTGTGATTCAGCGGGTAAGTCAGTGCGCGGCTAAGCGACCTCCTTCCGAGCGATAAGGACCACTGCGGAAGGGCATCCAGAGCCACAACCCGACCACCCACCCATCACAGTAAGGTGTTTTTTGGGCATTTGTTTTGGTGGGATCCGAACCACCGGGATTGCAGATTGAACACACAGAATTCCATTGGTGTAGGCCGTGGGGCTCGAACCCGGGTCCGCTGCGTGCGAACCCAGAGCCTCACCCACTAAACTGCTGCTCTCCCGATTCAGTGTGATTTTTTCTTTTATTTTTCCCTTTGCAAATTTCACCATTCAAAAAATTTAAGAAAGCTAGTTGATGTCGAGAGCGGTTTTTGTAATAACAATATTTGTTAACAACAATTTTTTTGCAATCTTGAAGTGAGGTTTTAAACGATTTTTTCCGCGCTACAAGGTGGTATTCGTTATTTTAATTTATTTCCGTTATTTATACCAGTTGCTAATAACAATTTTGTTATAAAAAATTGTTCAATAACGGAATTTAGATTTTGTTCTTGTAGTGATACCAAGTTTATATCATCGAATAATAAGTCGTAAAAAAAATTCCGATATGCAAGCATAAATGTTTTTCTTCGTCTTTTAATGATTAGGTAAGATTAGGTAGTTTACACTGACTTGCGCGACAGCTACCGGAGCTTGTCACGCACCCGCTAGATGTCAGCACCTGGGACAGACACTGTCGCAGTCCGTATGTCGAGAGATTGCGTTTTTAGAGCATCAAAATACGAAGAGATTCCAATAATTTCCTCGTTCTCCGATAGTTAGGGCAAAAGTTACGCCTGTTTTACGAAAAAAAATGTAAATTATGAAAAAAAAATGAGCAAGAAAATGCCTTCATAAATTGAAATTGTGAGAAACAAATTTTTTGTGACACGAAATCTCTTCTTTCGATTATTCTATTGTATACAAAAAATCGTTGGATTTTTTCATACAAATTATCATGGGTTAGCTGAATTTAGCAACTAAAGTGGGTTTTCGGAGTTTTCGTGCAAATCGAGCATTTTCGAGCTTTCTTGGGTTACTCTCACCGCTGAACTATGATAGATAGACAGGCGCCGTCGCTGACTTTTTTATAGGAAATTTTATACTTTACAAGATTGATCCCATACATTTTTGTCCTCACTGTCACCATTGTGGCAGCGTAGGCCATGAAAGTGTCAAAAACGGGGGAAAATATGGTTTTTTAACGGTTTTTTTTTTTCTGCAAAAACGAGCGGTGCTACAATCCCAACAACTCAAGTCCTTATTATGTGGACCCTCCCGAACATTTTTCATATTTTTTCATCCAGTGATTAATTAGTGGAATTTCAGGCCTATTTTTGCTTTTATTTGACCGGCATATCTAGTTCCATATACTCTATCAATATCTCTCCGCCGACGAGTACAAGAATTCGGAACCAAAATGCGTTTGGGTGTTTTTTTCAATATGTAGAACGCATTGTTTGCATTGGGTTGGGCTTTATGACACTATCTACAAGAAGATGTCCTGTTTGGGTTGGCCATTTGGGTGGGTTGGGTTTGGATTTGGGTGCAAGGGTCCGTTGTGCCCGAGCCGTAGGAATCCCTAGTATATATCGTCTAGTCTTTTAAAAGTTTTATGGTGCAAACTTTGACGAGAGGGGAGAATGTTTTATCCACTTAATTGTGCCATCAATAATATATAAGGTAGTTCCCCTTTCGGCCGCTGACCGGAATTTATCGTAGTTTCAAAATAAGCTAACAAATTTACGTTTTTTTTTCCAAATTACCGTTTTGCAAGTATTCGTTCCACCATAATAGTTATCATTAATCTTGAAAAAGAGGAGATTTCCTACAAAACTAAAAAAATCTCGATCTGATTAAAATTGGTGGAGTTATCACCGATCTAAAATCGGATAAAATAAGCGAAAAATCGCCCATATATGAATGTGAAGGAATTAAATGATAACATAAATTCAGGATTACGGTAATACGGGTAATGAATTAACTTTCATGCAGATAATTTTGATCGTACAATCAACCATAATATTATAAAAGTTTACGATTTTTGTCCATATTTGATAAGAGACAATTTTCCGCCAATTCTGGTCCGATCGAGACGATTTTTTTTTCACTTTTGTAGAAAATCTCTTCTTCAACTTATATGATGCATTCTTCATTAACTGGGCCACTTTCTTGGTCAACCACTCGGATTTTTTAAAAAATATGCCAGTTTGCATTATTAGTTTAAAGGAACTTTTATGAATTTTTTCAGATTTTTTGAGGCTATATACTGCCAATTGAGATAATACCATATCTCAGAAAATCACACAGAAAAAAACACACAATAAAATTTTTTCATGTTCTCCCTGTTATCGGAAACAACAAAAGACATCATTTTTCCGCAGCGATAAAATTAAAATTAAGCAAAAAATTCAATTCAATTCAATTTGATTAAGATTAATTAGATATTAGATATTGTGGTTTTACATAAGTTCGTAATATATCCCGTTCAACAGGTACCTGCCCTTGTTAAACAAAAAAAAGAAGAGAAAATAAAGAACAAAAATCTAGTAAAATCATATTTGCACAGTTTAGTGCGACATCTTCGCGCTTCATGCACTTTCTGTTTTCTGTTTGTAGTCCACAGAAGCTAATTTTTGTTTTAGCTCATGCGTGGATGTCCAGTAGCGGCTTGTTTAGTATCTCTCATTCTATATGACTAGTGTTTCCATCTAATGTTTTTTTTTGTTCATTTCATCCGATCTTTGACCGCTCCGCCAATTTTAATCGGATCAGAAAAAAATTTCCAGGACGATTTATCAGTGAAAAATCGTTGCCAGGCTCAATTATCACTAATTAAAAAAAAAATTATTTTCATATAATAGTATTGGTCCGGGCTTTTTTTCAGTACAAGTAGATTTATGACACAGGCCAGTAAAAAAATAGCATTGAGAAACAATGGTGGAAACATGTCAAAAAAATTGTTGAAAGTGTCGCTTTTTTCACGAAAACCGGCTGAGGGGCTTAGTGAAGGCTGCGTGGAGGGGATAGCGTGCTGGTGAGTGAGCCAAGGTATCTCTGCGTGTCGATCGTTTTCGGTAGACAGAGACTAACCCCTCCACGCAGCCTTCGTCAAGCCCCTCAGCCGGTTTTCGTGCAAAAAGCAGCATTTTCAACAATTTTTTTGGACATGTTTCCACTATTTTTTTTGAGCGGGATTTTTACTGGACTGTGTCATAATTGTAATCGTACTAAAAAAATCCAGGACTGATACTATTACCTGAAATAGTATATTATGCATCGAGGGAAGAAAGTAGGCGTTCTGTAAACATCGCGCGAGACATAGACGCCTACTCCCTTCCCATGGTGCATACGATACTTTCTACAACAAATTCATTGAAAACGAGTGTCTTTTTCGCTTCTGAAACGGGATAAAAGTCACAATTTCTTGACCAGGGAAAAAAACAGAGAAACAAGTGACAGTGCCGGGCAAAAAAGACTTGCCCTACACTGAAAAAAAAGTATCAATTCTGCAGCGATTCAAAGTTACACTGAAAGCATTGCGATACTATAGCAATAAACATCGTCGCACGAGCGATACGTATCGCTATATCAACTGTACCAGCTAACTTAACATATGTCCACTACTGTAAAAATACATTAAGTTCCAATTACAATACTTTCAGTAATTGCAGCGAAGGTTTTCAACCACTATAGAAGCTATTCCTGGTACACTAGGACCTCGATTTAATAGCCCTCGATTCAATAGACAGTCCCCACCATGTCGCATTTATCGATTGGTTTTTCGCGTGGTGGGAGATGGTGGGGGACGCTTAAAGTCTCCCCGATCAGGCCCGTAGCACGGAGTGCCGATGCGCAGATACAGCATGGGCGGGCATACGCTACCTCGATTTAACAAGGTGCCATGCGGAGCCGGTCCCGCCACTGGCCGTTAAATCGAGGTCCTAGTGTATAGCTGCAGCAGCTATACGCACCGCTGTGGGCGTGAAACGTTATATAGGTTGAATTTACTATACTTCTGGCTGCACGCGCGTTATTTCGCATGGCATCATCCGCGCATCTAGTTGTGAATTTTTTTATGAACGCACGTAATTGACAGATCGTACAACCTCACTTTTGCTTGGCGTCTCATGCATTGATCATTGCTTTGTTGATCTGTTCGTACTTTATTACTTTCACTATTACAGAACAGGAAGTGGATAGCATGGCTTTTCAGTTGTTGACGGATGATTTGAATACGATTTTCAATAATCACCTTCATGCCTATGAAGTTTTCAGTATATCTAGCGCGTGCCATATATAGTGACACATGATAATTTGTTTTCTTCTCGCCCAAAAGCTGCATAAGCTAAGCCGTTCAGATCCTACAGCGATACCGTATTCTTCGAGTACCTAAACTACGTTAGCCAGAACTGTTCCGTTGATTTAAGCTCACGATATCGCTGGTGTCAGCACAGACCGAGTTACCGCTCTCGCAATCAGAATTTCGGGTGTCAGGGCTATACTTTTTTTTTCAGTGTAGGGCAAAAAAGTATTTTTTGCCCTGCACTGTCGTTTGTTTCTCTGTTTTTTTCCTGGTCAAGAAATTATGACTTTCATCCCGGTTCAGAGGGTAAAAAACACGAGTTTTCAATGCGTGTGTTGTAGAAATGATTTTTTTTTTAATTACTGATAATTGATCCTGGCAACGATTTCCACCGAGCAATCGCCCTGGAATTTTTTTTATGTATTTGGAATATCGATTAACAATATGTGACAAAAATCAAGGCTGATACTAGTACCTAAAAATTATTTTTTCTTTCGCCACCTCGTAATGCCTCCCAGATAGAACACTGACGTCTAATATACGTATGTGCGACGTCGCCATCGACGTCTGTAAGGCGTATTTAGTACGTATACTGAAGAGCTAAATGTCCGGCTAATATCTGCATATTTGACGTATATAAGACGTCGAAAATACGTCAAATGCCTACCCTCCCAGCACAATAATATTTAAAAAATATATAAACAAAAACAAAATGTATTACTGGCAAAACGGTTCCATACGCATTTTGTCATTGTCATAGGTCATAGAAGAGTTACACTGAAAAAGAAAACGTGCACGGATTTCTCGATAGAATTTTATTCTCCTTCGACGGGGACTCGAACCTGCGACCTACCTACTTATCCTACCTATATTCCTAACACGCTACCCACTACGCTATCGACTATTTATGAACTTTGGTAATTCATATCATGTATTTGACACGCCAGAGAACACTTCATCAGTTGTATGTTAGGAGCTACTCAAGGGATGGTTGTGGTCGCGTCTTCAACCCTTTATTCAGTATAACCATGTCGGTTTTTGAAGAAATTACAAAATTGACTGTGGCGAATACAATATGGTGGATCCGAAATTCTAAAAATCCCATAACTTGTCTGATCCATTCTAACTATATAGTCCGAGGTTTTTTTTGGTCGGTGAACATGAATTTAAAATCAAAATTACAAAACTCAGTATGGCGGGTCCATTATTAAGAATGTATGAGCCGTACAATCCCAACCAAAAAGAGGTTCAGTGAGAATTTCAAGTACTTCGCGCTGAAGCAAAAATGTGAAAAAATCAACCATATTGAAGATGATAATAATATCGATTTCCATGGAATAATATAATAATATAATAATATAATAATATAATAATATAATAACAAAAAATAATATCAAAAAATTGTTTAAACAATAAATTGTTGCATAAATCTCCTGTAAAAATGTTTTTCGATTATATGTAACAAATTTTTCAATTTTTCTGAATACCTATGAATTTTTCAAGAATTTTCTTATGATTTTTTTATTTTTGTTCTTTACAATTTTGAAAAACTGTAGGGGAAGTTCGGGTAGCCCCGGACGGCGGGTATCCCCGGACACTTGAAGTATGCAACAATAGAGTCAAAAATGTAAACAAAGTGACGCATATGAACGTGCCCCGTAGTGCATAGAAACAAATTTAAGTCAGTATTTTGGCATGAGCGCTGACTGTAAAATTTATTTGTGAAATTTATCATCGGCAAGATTTTTCGTGCGCGCTCATCAGACTTCGAAGAAGGTTTTCATATAAAAGACGCGGGTAATACGACTAAACTTTTTAGTTGTATCAGAGGCCATTACATATGCTTTACGTTTATAACAGTTTTCCATTTGATTGTGTTTATAAATTGATAATTATCAATAATAATATGGGATATGGATTATCGGGTAGCCCCGGACGCAAGTCTGTCGCGTACCTCCGGATACTTTGAAACAAAAACAGAAGAAAAATTTTCAAAAAAAAAATGGAAGAAATGAACAAAAAATGAACAGAAATGAACTAAAACTATCGAACGCGCTCCCATGAAGATCGTCATGAGGCTACGGGGATGTGTGGGGAAACCTTCGACGAAGATTGGATTGAATGTCGAAAATCCAGCGATTGGGCTCACGAAGCCTCTGTCAACATTGAATCGTTGAATATCCATTGGTATTATGAGTTTGTAAAGCTAAAGAACGATTAAATCGTCGTTAAAATGTGTGTCCGGGGCTACCCGCCGTTTTTCCCATTGCCCAAAATTGGATGGTAACGTTTTTCTGTTATTATATAATTCACACAATTGAAAAAAGTATCTATTGTTTTGTTAAAGTCATCAAAGAGATTCTGAAGATCGTAAATGGTATAATATTAAACGTTTGAACCTGTTATTTATATGTTTTTGATATACTTTATTCAAGTGTCCGGGGCTACCCGAACTTCCCCTATTCATAAAAGTATTCGTTTGATGATCCGGATACTTCGTAAAGTTAATATAGAACTTGTGTACGAGAACATATCCAAAATTCACCACTTTTCATGCAATTTTCAACATTAAAAATGTTCAAAAACAGAAATAAAAAAATCATAAGGAAATTCTTTAAAAATTCATATGTATTCAGAAAAATCGAAGAATTTGTTACATATAATCGAAAAACATTTTTACAGGAAATTTCTGCGACACTTGTTTAAACAATTTTTCGATAGTTTTTCGGCATTATTATCATTGAAAATGGATATTATTATCATCTTCAACATGGTTGATTTTTTTCAAATTTTTGCTTCAACGTGAAGTACTTGAAATTCTCACCTAAACTCTTTTTGCTTGGGATTGTACGGCTCATACATCCTTAAGCCAGATAGTGTACGTATAATATCCGTATATGTAATATATGTGCCAAGAGTTATCAATTGATGGCAGTTTGTGTACTTTACGTATAAAATATATCGATACAGTGATGGTGATGCTTCGATTATAACGAATATGGGATGCATGTTTCATATATTATGTATACCTGCAATATAATTATACGATCAAATCTTCGTGAATTCCTATACATCTTATATACATATAATACTTGTCTACCATCAAATTGATTTATTACACCAAATATAGGGATATTGAGTACAGGTGTAACATATAAGTATTAAATCATATTGGTATTTACCTATATTAGATTGACATACGATTTTATAATACACGTCGTATCAAAAGCGTGGATGCAGTTATTGAGACAGATGCTCCTATATTATCAATATTGCGGTAATGATGATATTGTTCCATTATCACCTGTAAACATATATACCTTGTTTTTTTATACTTACATTAGACGAACTTATATCGATCGAAGATTGATGAAAATCAATATAGTTGAATTCACCTATATTATACTTGCGTCCAATATCCCTATAGATATGGATTGATGCGATCAGTTTGATGACAAACAGATATACGTATATGAGATCTACGGAATTCCACGAAGATTTGACCATATCATTATATTGCAGATAGATCTACATATATCAGACACACATCCTATATCTGGTTTAATCGAAGTATCACCATCACTGCATCTACATATTTTATACGTATAATATAAATTAATATCAATTGGAAACTCGTTGAATCTTTGGTGTTAAATATACTCATATTATACGTACATTGAATAGCTTCAAATCCGGGAATTACAATCGAAAGATAATGAACGAATATTATACGTATATGAAATGTACAAAATTCAACAGAAATATTTTTCAAAAACACACGTCCAATATACGTATATAATACGTGATTTTGACAGCAATGCAGTTGGCTTCGTTTCCATCGTCAAGTAGATGTTCCTTATACATATAATATATGTACCTAATTTTATGTCAAATGCTTATTGTATAATATACGTAAAATATACGTATCTCAAATTTTTCACTACATCAGTTAAATAGCACCACAACATACATTCAATATACGTATAATATACGTATAATATAAGTCTATCATAGACGTATACGTACACTGTAAAAAAAAAATGGTAAATTCAACTCGAAAACGATTAAATCAACTCATTTCTAGAGTAACATATGGCGAACCACATTTTCGAGTTGATTCAACTCATATATAGCGCCGTTTTAACCACAATATGTAGCACGATAAACTCGATTTGTGGTTGTCTCAACACGAGATGTGACTGGTTCGACAATATATCTATTTGATGTGACTCATTAGTATGGTTGGAACAGCTACATTTTTAGTTGACTGAACTCGATCTGATGGTACAATTAACTCGATTTGTGGCTCTTTCAATCAAAAATAAAGTCCATGTACCCAGAAATATAGTTCAAGCCACTAAATATTCGGTAGAACGAGCTCGATTTGTGGTTGTCTCAACTCGCGATGTGGCTCATTCAACCTGATATTTATTTGATGTGACTTATCAACATGGTTAAAACAGCCACATTTTTGGTTGATTGAACTCGATCCGATGGTATATTTAACTCGATTTGTGGCTCCTTCAACCAAAAAATAAAGTCCACGTACGCAGAAATATAGTTGAGGCCACTAAATATTCGGTAGAACGAACTCGATTTATGTTTGTCTTAACTCGCGATGTAGCTCATTCAACCGGATGTACATTTCGCGTTTCTTAAATTTCGAGCTTCAAAATTAATAAAAAAAAAAATTATAATGCATTTATCGCGATAACAATATAACAGAAATGATATCACACGAAAAAAAAAGTTCTCCGTTGATATTCACTCATTACAGAATTTCTGTCTGAGCCGGGATTCAAACCGCCTACCTACAAGTTTTCTACCTAATGCCTGCTTACTAACCCGGGACGCTACCTATTGCGCTATCGACTACTATTGAATTTCGTTCATCAATTTTCCGATATACGCTGCACGCTGGCTCACACTTACAAAATTGAATGCGTCATTACCATTACCATTTGACGATTTTGATTAGTAATAGAATTCATTTTCACACAACTTTGCTAGTTTTACATTTATATTTTTTATTTATATTTTGAGTTTCGATTGAACTTTTAATCGAGTCGTTCCACCTATTTTTCGTTGAAATGACGACGCATAGTAATCGGATAAACCACAAATGTAGTTGAATCAACATGATATTTGGTTAAAAGAGCTGGTTATAGAGTTGTTTCAAACATCTGTGGCAGTACGATGAGCCACATAAAAGAGTTGTTTCAACATCAATTGCGATAAATAGAACCTCATAATGTAGTCGATTGAACTTTTAATTGAGTCCTTCCAACTCTTTTTCAGAGTTAAAATGACGACGCATAGTAATCGGATAAACCATAAATGTAGTTGAATCAATCTAATATTTGGTTGAAAGAGCTGCTTATGGAGTTGTTTCAAAAATTTATGGTAGTAGAACGAGCCATATAAAAGAGTTGTTTTAACATCAATTGTGATAAATAGAACCACACAATGTAGTCGATTGAACTTTTAATCGAGTCCTTCCAACTCTTTTTAAGAGTTAAAATGACGACGCATAGTAATCGGATAAACCAAAAATGTAGTTGAATCAATCTAATATTTGGTTGAAAGAGCTGCTTATGAAGTTGTTTCAAACATTTGTGGTAGTAGAACGAGCCATATAAAAGAGTTGTTTTAACATCAATTGTGATAAATAGAACCACACAATGTAGTCGATTGAACTTTTAATCGAGTCCTTCCAACTCTTTTTCAGAGTTAAAATGACGACGCATAGTAATCGGATAAACTACAAATGTAGTTGAATCAACCTAAAATTTGGTTAAAAGAGCTATTTCTAGAGTTGTTTCGAACATTTATGGTAGTACAAAGAGCCACATAAAAGGGTTGTTTCAACGTAAATTGTGATAAATAGAACCACATAATGTAGTCGATTGAACTATTAATCGAGTCCTTCCAACTCTTTTTCAGAGTCAAAATGACGACGCATGATAATCGAATAAACCACAAATGTAGTTGAATCAACCTAATATTTTGTTCAAAGAGCTGTTAATTGAGTTGTTTCATTCAATTATCGTAGTCGAACGAACTGCAAAAAAAGTTGAACCAACTATTCTGTTGTGAGTGATTCAACTCTGAAATGAGTTCGGTCAACTCGTTAGGTGGCTGTTTTGACCGAATATGTTAACGCGATTTCAGAGTTGAAGCAACTATTTCATGTACATGCTTTAACTCGATATTCGGTTGACCCAACTCAATTTGAGTTGTTCTAACTCATTTTTTTCAACTCGATTTCTCGAGTTGAATTTACCATTTTTTTTACAGTGTATACATATCATATACATATGAGGCATTCCATCCCAAGTGTATGAACCCTAGGGTGTGCCATTTTAGGGCGATATTTTTTTTTTTTATTCATCACCTGAAAAGTCTTGAGTTTATATCTAAAAACAAACCCTCGCGCAAGGAGAACGCTGTCAAAATATTTAGAGGTAGCTCAACGGCATTGAAGTTTTCCCATTTGATTAACATGGGAAATTCGTTTTTTTTTTTTCACTATTATTGGTCCTCCCAAGTCTGACTAAATCGTACGGTATTTTCCCAATGGGTTTTTAAAGAGAATCGAATTCACTACAAAAAACGTCTTTCAACTCACATCTGTAAAATCAACGGCTTATGAGTAATTAATGTGCAAACCTCATTTTCTACAAAAATATCTATTTGACTTGTTGTCAAATAATGATTTTATAAAAATAACTAATTTTTCGATAACTTTTTATGAATAAACGTCGATAAAAATAAATTTTTTCGTAGGTTTGTACGAATAACAAATTTCGGCTGTTAGATTATTATTTATTCAGAGTCGCAAAATCTATAAAGTTATTTATTTTACAAATTAACGGATTTTTTTTTCAAATCTTTTTACAATAGTTATAAAAACTCAATTAAAAGTGGACGGATTTTTTGTGACATTTGTCGGGTGATTCTTTTGATGATATTTCAGATCACAAACACTAGATAACTAAAATAGGTTCGTGAAGTGAAGATTTCATCACTATTTTCGTTCGGTTTCGCCAGAATGGAAGTTGTAGTTGGGCCTCGTTCAATTAAATTCTCTGGCAGGCCAAAACAGTTTGCTGTTTCGACTTTGAGACAAAAAATCTTTTTGTGTTTCTGGCGAAACCGAACGAAAATAGTGATGAAATTTTCATTTCACGAACCTATTTTAGTTATTAGTGTTTGTGATCTGAAATATCATCAAAAGAATCACCCGAAAAATGTCAAAAAAAACCGTCCACTTTTTATTGAGTTTTTATAACTATTAATAATGTTGAGTTTTACTTGCACACCCCCTCTGGGGGTTTTTTACAAGGGTGGTGATTTCGTATACTTTCTGACCATCTACCACCTGCTCCGACCATTATTATCACCACCTACTCCTCCTCGCGATCATACGTCTGCAGCCGCATCGCTCCTTTACCATTTTACCCTGTATCGCATTCGCCGAGGACGGAGGAAAACTGCAGAAAACCTTCCGCCGATACAGGTCGGATCTCTCTAGTTCCCCCCTGGTGGCCGCGCGAGTAAACTCAAGCGCGGTCTCCAGAGGAGCCCTAAGCGAGAGCTCCTCCTTTACTGTGATTCAGCGGGTAAGTCAGTGCGCGGCTAAGCGACCTCCTTCCGAGCGATAAGGACCCAGCGCCGGCGTTGGGGCCACTGACGCCCCGGGCAAGGATATTGTGGCGCCCACTTAAGGAAATCATTATCGAGTGTTGGTTTTTTACTGAACCAATGTGAACGTATATTAAGAATTTCATCTTTTCTTTAGCGTTACCCAGAGCAACGACGTGGACGTAGAAATTTTTGTAGCTCCTCTTTTTTTTTTAATTTTTTTTATATTTTAAATTTAAAAATTTTTCTTACATTTATATTTTTCAATTTTTTTAAATTTTAAATTTTTTGATTTTTTTGTATTTTTTATTTTTTTGTAATTAAACATTTTTTTGGTTTTTTTTTTAATTTCATGCATATTTTATATTTTTTATTACTTTTTATTTTGATTGAATCTTTTGTTGATTTTTGAATAATTTTCTTAAATTGTTTTTTTTAATAATTTTCTTCAGTAAAATTTCACTTTTCGGGCCTTTTTGTCAGCAAATATACGAAATAAATTAGAAAAATCTAATTGTCCAGCGATTTCATTTTCAATCGAAAGAGTAGCCAGATTAGAGCGTCTCGATTGAGAGATTTTGTTGATCGGAGATACGTTTTTATTAGTTTTAATTTTGAAAAACTGCGTTCTCCACTTGCAACTGTAACCGGAATAGTTGCAAAAATCCGGAACGCAGTCCTGCAATTGTAGTTAACCTATTAATAGTACTTCTTAAAAAAGCAGTAAAAAAACTAGAAAAATTCACAATCGTGAAAAAAAATATATTTAAAAGAAAAATTGAGAAGTATTTTTAAATACAAAAAATAGGAATAAAGGATTTGGGATATTTGAAGAACGATATTACAGAGCCAATAAGACTATGAGTACGTTTACACGACGCTCTTATTCCGGTGTTACGAAAACCGGCGTTGTTAAATCAGGCGTTGAAGTGCGTGTAAACGGGTCCTAACACCCGCTTTACGACGTAAAGCGGGTGTTAGGTACCGTGTAAACGCCTGGTTTAACTAAACCGGTTTTCGTAACACCGGATTTAGGGCGTGGTGTAAACGTACTCGATATGCGTAGAGTACAGAGCGTATAGAGCACACGCTGCATTCGTCTTGGGCGCTTACGCGCTTTGAGCGCTCACGTTTACATGCGCCGACTATTACACTAGAACCTCGATTTAACGGCCAGTGGCGGGACCGGCTCCACATCGCACCTTGTTAAATCGAGGTAGCGTATGCCCGCCCATGCTGTATCTGCGCATCGGCACTCCGTGCTACGGGCCTGATCGGGGAGACTTCAAGCGTCCCCCACCATCATACCACGCGTACGCATCAGCAGGAGACCCGACCTCGGCACCCCCCCCCCCCCCCAAACTTAGCGCCCCGGGCCGTCGCCCCATCACGCCCCCCCCCTAACGCCGGCACTGTAAAGGACCGCTGCGGAAGGGCATCCACAGCCACAACCCGACCACCCACCCATCACAGTAAGGTGTTTTTTGGTCATTTGTTTTGGTGGGATCCGAACCACCGGGATTGCAGATTGAACACACAGAATATATTCCATTGGTGTAGGCCGTGGGGCTCGAACCCGGGTCCGCTGCGTGCAAACCCAGAGCCCCACCCACTAAGCCACTGCTCTCCCTTTTTATTTTATAACTATTATAAAAAGATTTGAAAAAAAATCCGTTAATCTGTAAAATCTTTATAGATTAGATAGATTTTGCGACGCTGAATAAATAATAATATAACAGCCGAAATTTGTTATTCATACAAGCCTACGAAAACATTCATTCTTATCGACGTTTATTCACAAAAAGTTATCGAAAAATTAGTTATTTTTATAAAATCATTATTTGACAACAAGTCAAATAGATATTTTCGTAGAAAATGAGGTTTGCACATTAATTACTCGTAAGCCGTTGATTTTACAGATGTGAGTCGAAAGACGTTTTTTTGTAGAGAATTCGATTCTCTTTAAAAACCCATTGGGAAAATACCGTACGATTTAGTCAGACTTGGGAGGGCCAACAATAGTGAAAAAAAACGAATTTCCCATGTTAATCAAATGGGAAAACTTCAATGCCGTTAAGCTACCTCTAAATATTTTTTGACAGCGTTCTCCTTGCGCGGGGGTTTGTTTTTAGATATAAACTCAAGACTTTTCAGGTGCTGAGTAAAAAAAAAAAATATCGCCCTAAAATGACACACCCTAATGAACCCATGACCTTGACCCTCTCGGATTTGTTTCATTATTTTTTCTATGATTGCATTGAGTCTAAAGGGTACCTTTAAATTTTTTTAGATTTTTCGAAATAGCCGTTTTAAAAAAAATTTTTTTTTGCCAAAAAAACACCTTTTTAAAAAAATATGAAAAAATTTCAAAAAATCCGTGATTATGTGTAGAAAATTTTAAGCAATCACCCAAAGTGGGGAGATTTTTCTCTCAGTGTTGTACATGCTTTTAACATCAAAAAAATTCCGAAAATTAAAAAAAAAAAATCTCCCTACTCTGGGTGATTGCTCACAATGTTCTAAATATTATCACAGATTTTTGGGAATTTTTTCATATTTTTAAAAAAAGGTGTTTTTCTTTTTTTGAATTTTCGGCATTTTTTTGACGTTAAAAGCGTGTAAAACACAGAGAAAAAAGAATCTCCCCACTTTGGGTGATTGCTTAAAATGTTCAACATATAATCATGAATTTTTTGGAATTTTTTCATATTTTTTTAAGGTGTTTTTTTTTAGAAAAATTTTTTTTTCTTGAAAAACGGCTCTCCGTGTAGACACCGTCGGAGGTGTTTATATGACGTAGATATCCTTCAACAACGTCGGTGTTTACCACTTCTATTGGCACTTTTACTCGCGATCGAGCCCTTATGGTAAAGATCTTTTTTACAGGTGGCGGTAACAAAGGGGCGGGAAAGTATCGGATCGCTCTCAATTGGTAACGCGTTATGGTAAAACGAGAGTTCCGCTTTTTCTTTACACAGGAAGAGCTTATACCGATTAATCCATTTCTATCCGTCGCCAATTCCTTGACGACATGGAAAGTAGGAAGCTTATCATTGATATTTAATTCTACGATCCCAAGCGACCGTGATTTTTCACCCGAGGGCCCTGTGAATTCCCTGCACTTCGCGGGGTCATATGGAACGTCACCACGAAGAGCATGTAGTTGAATAAATTCAGCCCAGACCCAGAGTCGCAGAAGAACTCTTCTTTTCCGCGCACAAGTTCGGGGGCCGATAATAATTTAATTACAAGGGACTCTATACCATCCTCGGAATCAGATACTGAAGAATTTAGCTCATAACTATTACTTTGTACTTCCGAGTCCGTTCGTGATTCTATTGCTTGGGTACCCGAAAGGTCACAGAGGGTTTTTGCGTCTCGGATATTGTGATACGAGTATTTGTCTGGTTCTCCATAATGTGGCGGCGAGCCCCTTTCAATTTTGAAAACTCCGGACTTTGCGAACGAGATCTACCAGAGCGATCGTGCAGAGAAGAATTTCTAGAGTTCCTTGCTGAACGTAAGCCACACTCGGTTCATGGGAAACATTCATAGCCATAGCCACCGTTCCGACGGCAACGCAGTAACGTTGGTTGCACCCAGCATCTTTCGGTTCTAAACAAGGGCGCCATTTATTCCAAGGGCAACAAGTTCACCCCGTCCTACACAAGCAGCAATACCGACTATCACAGCCCGACTTATGCCCTTGTAAATGACTTTTAGACGACGGAAGCTCCGTTTCCTTAAATTTTAATATTCCCGAAGGTCTGAGACTTGAGTACAAGGTTTCAAGGAAGAAACACCACGAGGCGATGCAGGCGACCGAGAGCGCATCTCGTTTTTTTTTTTAACGAGTGCGAGAGTATCTGACGACGAAGTTCGTATTCGATCGAGTCCTTTGGATACATTCACGTTGGGACTCGAGCTACCACTAATAATTCCCCGAGATTAATTGCCCTACTGAAAATTTCCAGGTGGATTTCCATGGGAAAACATCCAAATCCAGGTGGATTTTCATGAAGTTCCATGGAAATCTATTAAACTTCCAGAAACATAGGAAGTCTATGTGGAACATCTATGTGTCTTCCATTGGAATTCGAGTGGAATTGATGTAGGTCGTCCATGGCTCTGCTATGAATAACGATAATTCTAATCCATATGTCTCAATCCATGGACAATGACATGGATAAGAGAAAGATTCTTATAGAAAGTCTATAGTAATCTATAGATTTTCATAGAAAAACCATGTAGAATTGTCATGTAATATCCGTGGAAATGATTATGGGAAATCTAGCAATGGAAACAAGCAATGGAATCTAGCAATGGAAACAATAACAAAACCCAAACCATTGATAATTTAATGGGATTATCGCCAGATTGCTATGGAGAATCCATAGAATCCTATGGATTTCTATGTATCAACCACGTAAAGTTAGTGAATCACATCTACGAAAAATGTTGTAGGAAATACAGCAATGTATATGTAATTCCCATAGAATATATATTTAATTCCCGGCGAAATTCTATGGACCACTATAGGGTTTATTGTGGAGGATCCACACAAACCTTCGGATTCCCACAGGAATACCATGTCAAATGTACATGCATTATCCATAGACGGAGTCATAGGAAATCCAGCGACCTTACATGAATTTCCCAGACAAAATCCATGGGCGTCTACAGGATTTACTGTGGAGGATCCGGACGAACCTGTGGATTTCCACAGGAATGCCATGTAAATTTTACGAGCATTAATCATGGACGGAGTCATAGAAAATCCAGCAACCTTATATGAATTCGCCAGGCAGAATCCATGGGAATCTCCAGGGTTTACTGTGGAGGATCCACATGAACCTGTGGATTTCCACAGGAATGCCATGTAAATTTCATGAGCATTATTCATGGACGGAGTCATAGGAAATCCAGCAACCCTATATGAATTCCCCAGGCAGAATCCATGGGCATCTACAGGGTTTACTGTGGAGAATTCGCACGAAGCTGTGGATTTCCACAGGAATACCAAGTAACAATTTCCAATCAATATTAATGGTATCCTATAGGAAACCAAGCGATCATGCATACATGAAATCCTCGAGAGAATTCGTACTACGAATGTGGATCCAATACTAATTGTATAACATCAAAACTTGGTATAGCATACAGTGAACCAATAATTCAAAGTTATAATGAAGCATAACATAAGTAATAAAGTCATCAAATAAATATCAACAGAATCGGATAGGCTAAACAGATATTATAAAATTCTTTAATGGGGGGTCTAGTACTTATTCTCTCATACTATACACGGAGTTTGGTCGGTAGGAATGCATAACATATAAAATCGATTAAAAACTCATTCACGTCATCGTGAATCTCACGTTTTAGATAATTTGACGATTTGGACTTTTTGATGATTTGGAATCGGGTTTTTTACTTTCATTAGATTTAATATACTTCTGTTACACACGGGTTTATTTATCCCGTGGTAACTTGTTATTATTATTATTTTATTCGCCGAAGTCAAAGGCCCCGGCGAATGGATTCTCTGTCCTATTTAAGCTGGGTAGCACCTCACCTTGTATATAGTTGTAGTTGGTGATGATCAGATGAGCTGTGATGCAATGAAGGAGTACAGGTGGTTCTACTCGAATGTATATTTATTCAAGAACACAGATCGATCAGTCACTTTTACAATGATAGTTTAAGTTTTGGTACAAAGGTTGTGTATTATACTCTGTGATAAAATGACGCGCAATGCCGCTAAGGTAATTGGCACGAACAATTATATCACAGAGGAAGTGAAGCGCCGCTAAGGTGATCCTCCACTTAATGAGTTCTTACACGACACTTGTTTAAAACAAGGGTTTGAGAAGATCACGTCAATCGCGCCCGCGAGAACCTAAGTACGCGAACGGACTTGCCACTAAGGAACGGGATCTCTTGACCGATTGCTAAGAGCGTCGTATTAAGACTAATTTGATAATCTGTCGAGAGAACCCTAGTTAGCTTTTGGCGTCCGGCTGCGAGGGTCTCGTAGGGGTGGATTGAAATATCATCGGTGGATGGAAGTTTCGATGATTTCAAAACCCATGAGTTGAGAAATCATCGATGGATGGAAATCTCGATGATTTACGAAACCTGGCGATGCAAGGGATCGAATAATCCAGGTCATATGGTAAGGTAGCAAGATTCAAAGGACGTAAAGGGGAATCTGCTGACGCGCGGTTTGCTCGAGTTTCCAGAGAGTGACTGTCGCAAGAGTCGGCGTACTCTCTCGAATCTGATGACTCTGTTGTGTTGCAATGAGCGCGGGTAGCGATACCTCGGTTCGTCACACCTCCACCTTTGTTCGAAACATACTTTTGACTAAAAATTCATTTATTAACTTGTTATAAATTAACGATGACCCAAAAAATGCTGATTTTCTGGAAAAAATTCATTTCCATTTCGAAAACAGCACTAAATTCCACCAAACTCTAGATATATCGAGTTTTTTAGGGTCACTGATTGCGAATCTGGCATTGGATTTTCAAAATTTTAAATGGTGGATCCAATATGGAGGACGTCAAATCGAAAAATGATCCCAATTTTCCCGAAACTCTGTACTCGAGGATTTTTGGGGTCGCTGATTACGAATCTGGCATAAGATTTCCGAAATTCAAAATGTCGGATCCAATATGGCGGACGTCAAATCGAAATATGGTACTAATTTTCCTGAAATTCTGTACTCAGGAGTTTTCGGGGTCGCTGATGACGACCTCTGAAATCTGATATCAGATTTTCAAAATTTTAAATGTTGGATCTAATATGGTGAACGTCAAATCCAAAAATGGTACTAATTTTCCCGAAATTCTGTGCTCGGGAGTTTTTGGGATCGCTGATTACGAATTATCTTTCGACTGTATTTGATTTCTTCTTTCGAATGTAATTGACTTCTTTCTAAATGTATTGATTCTTTTCTAAATGTATTTATCATGATTTTTGATAATTTTAGATGATTCACTTTAAATTTTTAAAAATTGAGTTTGACTTCGTAACTGAATTCGGAAGATCTGATGTCATACTTATATTTATCGACCCGAAAAACCGCGCAGATTAGAGTTATGGGAAAATTGATGACATTCTTCGGTTGTATGTCTACCATTTTAGATCCGCCATTTAAAATTTTTAAAATATGATACCAGATTCGTAATCAGCGACGCCAAAAACCCCCGAGTGCAGAGTTTCAGGAAAATCAGTACCAATTTTCGATTTGACGTCTGCCATATTGGATCCGCTATTTTATATTTTGAAAATATGATGCCAGTTTCGTAATCAGCGACCCCAAATACCCCCGAGTACAGAGTTTCTGGAAAATTGGTACCATTTTTCGATTTGACGTCCGCCATATTGGATCCGCCATTTGGAATTTTGCAAATCGAATCCCAGATTCGTAATCACCGACCCCAAAAACCACTGAGTACAGAGTTTCTGGAAAATTGGTACCTTTTTCCGATTTGACGTCCACCATATTGGATCCGCCATTTTGAATTTTGAAAATCTGATGCCAGATTCGTAATCAGCGACCCCAAAAACTTTCGGGTACCGAATGTCATTTAAATCGATGCAAGTGAAAAATTCGTGGCCAAAAGGGTTAAGACAGCGGCTTTCCATCAGAACTCGTAGGCTAATGTCATTATACATGAAAATAATAAGGGAATCACAGCGTAGTGGTAGAGTCAGTCGTTAGGTAGGTCTCAGGTAAAATCTCAGGTAGGCTCAAAATTAATTTCGACGGAAAAACGTCCGGACTACGAAGCCGGAAACACTCGTAAAAAAAAATAATCTCCAAATCTTTAATTTTCTTTTTAAATTATTATTTAAGGATCGAAAGTGCCGAATTCGTCGATTCGAGGATAGCGGGTTCAAATCCCAGTCAATTACTTTTTTTTTTCAAAATTTACAGGCTTTCAAAAATAATGAAATAACAGTTTTGAATTCGTTTATCGATCATTCCTAATTGCTAATTTATAAATAATAAACTAGATTTATTATGCCAATTTGGAATTTCGAACTGGGAATCTATGGGATCCTATGGATTTCCATGCGTTAATGAAATGGAAATTAATAGGCTCCTATAGGTTCCGTATATAAAATCCACAGGATGCCCATAGCATCCATCGGATATTACCACCTAGAAATCTGTATGGAAACCCTATATAAATCTGCATAGTTTTCCATAGGAATTTCGAGCTGGGAATCTATGGAATCCCATAGATTTCGATCAACGAATGTTATGGGATTCCCATACAGAAATCCATGGTTTCCCATGGTATTTAGACATGGGAATCCCCCGGGGAATCCATAGAATCCTACAGATTCCCGGTTCGAAATTCCTATGGAAAACCATGTAGATTCACATAGATTTCCCACATGGATTTCCAGGTGGATTTATTCATGGATTTCCCACCTGGAAATTTTCAGTAGGGATGGTAATGCACGTCTGAATGCCTTAAGGGCAATTTTATTGAGAGGGCCATTGAGCATAGCGGTAGATCTTGTTCGACTCTGCCTTCCGAGCTGCGAGTAATTCCGATAAGCGCGCGTGTGCGATTATACCAACCCGCGAAGGGATCCGCGGGTTTGTATAATCTCCGCGTTAACCCTTTGCGACATACATTTTTTTGAGATTAACGGTTTCCCATGAAAATTGGTATACAGGGGTTTTTAGGTCGCTGATTACGAATATGCACTCAGATTTTTAAAATTCAAAATAGCGGATTCAAGGTGGCAGCGAAAAATTTAGAAAATTGTGGAATTTTGCTGAAAATTACACATAGGGGGTTTTTCGGGTCGCTTATTACGAATCTGAACGCAGATTTTTAAAATTCAGAATAGCAGATTCAAAATGGCAACCACAAATACGGAAAATTGCAGGATTAAAAATTTGTTTTTACAGTGTTTTGGGGATCGTTACTAATGAAACCGGCCTCAGATTTTGAAAATTTAAAACCGTCAATTTCAAATAACGGTAAAAAATTCGGAAAGTTACGAGATTTTGTTCAAATTTTAAATACTAGAGTTTTTTGGGAAAATGAACACAAAACTACCTCTAATTTCTGAAGTTCGATATTTTTGATCCTATATAGTGTTAAACAAAAAATTTTTAAAATGAACATTTGAAGTTCACACAACCAGTAAAATAAAGTTAATTTATCAATAATTTAGAGAAATTATTTATTTTTTGAAAATAAATTGTTCTAGATTTAGACTCTGATGGTAGTGACCGCGCTTGGTTGATTCCAAAGACACGAACGTGGACGTAGTGGTTATTGTCTCCATTTTGTTTCGTTTTTTTTTTTTGTTTTTGGTTTTTTAATTTTTTTTTGTTTTTAGCCGTTAATTTTTTTGTTTGAGGTTTTTAAATTTTTTTTGTTTTTGGTTTTTTAATTTTTTTTGTTTGAGGTTTGTAATTTTTTTTGTTCTTGGTTTAAAAATTTTTCTTTTATTTTGAATTTTTAAATTGTTTTTGTTTATTTAAAATTTTTTAATTTTTTGTTTATTTTAGCCCTTTGAGGCATACATTTTTCTAGTCGATGAGTTCTCATGAAAATTAACATAGAGGGGTTTTTGGGGTCGCTGAATTCGAATCTGTTATCAGAAAATTGAAATTCAAAATGGCGGATCCAATATGGTGGACGAAACTTCGAAAAAGCCTTAGAATTAGCTAATAATGGATATAGTAGGGTTTTTGAGGTCGCTGATTACGAAATCGTCGTGAGATTTCCAAAATTCAAAATGGCCGATCCAATATGGTGAACGAACGTTTGAAAAAAGCCTTAGAATTAGATAATAATGGATATACGAGGGTTTTCGAGGTAGCTGATTTCGAAATCGTGTTTAGATTTCTAAAATTCAAGATGGCGGATCCAATATGGTGGACGAAAATTCGAAAAAACCCTCAGAATCAGCTAAAAATGCACAAACCAGGGTTTTCGGAGTATCCACGTATATGTCTTTTCATGAGTCTTACTATACTCAAAATAATACTTACTTATTTACAATAATGCTAATGCACCACTTACCGTGAAGTAATATGGGAATCAATCGTTATTAGATAGATTCGATCGACTGAAAATATTTAATACAAAGATGTTACGTTTGAATTAGAAATTCTCATAAAAAATTATTAAAACCAAACTCAATAATCTCAATCCAACATTTCGTGTTTCAATAATTTGATGATGAATTCTTAATCGCTAATCACGAAAACTCCGGTACAGTGGATTTCAGAGGAATCCACAGGTTTCCGAATTTTCATATTCTATATTGTATCCGCTATTTAGAATTATGGTAATCGGATGGTGGTTTTGAGAACAACGGCCGCGAAAATTTTGTGTACTGATTTTTATGGAAATTGGTCAGTTGGAAAAGGTAACCCGGGAAAAAATAATGAGATATGATCATATATGATAATCATATCTGATCATATACGAAAATTGGCCAGATCTGACAGTATATTGTCATGTCCACTCATATATGATCCGATATGGTAGTATCAGGTCATATATAAGTCAATATGACCAGATACGGTCAGGCCTGGCCAGTTTTTCATATATGATCAGATATTATTAATCATAATATAATATATGATCATATCCAATCATACATGATGTGATATGACCATATCCTAATCTGATCATTACATTTGATTGACGTATTTTTATTTATACGGGGGAAAAGTTACATTGGTTGACCATTTGAAAATTCGCCATTCATCACCATTCACGAAAGGATAATGGTAAATGAATGGCGATTTGCCAAAGGTAATATTCGCCATTCAAATGGCTTTTTTCTATTAATGGTAAATGAATAGCGACTTTCCACTGGCAATAATTGCCACTCGAATGGCTTTTTCCCATTAACGGTAAATGAATGGCGATGTTCGAGTGGTATTATTTACCATTCATTTACCATTATCCTTTCAGGAATAATGATCGATGGAGAATTTTCGGATGTAACATCTTATATTAAATCGTTCTTTTTTTACACAGGTTAGTGACATCTCAATATTTTATACAGTACACACTTATAAATATTCATAATGGATAGATATTACATAACAGCCCATACAGCAGCGAAATGTTGCAGCAACGTTGCTGCAAACATTTGGCAACGCCAAAATTTGAGGTTATGGTCAATAGACACGCGGTTAAGCGGCAAGCACCCATATACCGTACAAATTAAACCAAAACTACAAAAAGAAATTCACACAGAATTTTGCAGCAGATACAATAATACATTCATATACTTGTAAATAAAAAAGCCGCGATAATTCCGGCGGTAAATCACAACCGCGTAAATGCTTCACCATGCAGCGGGTCACGTTCACTGTCGATTGCATTCGATATGATTCGATCTCGACGCTCTGACGTCGCCCAATAGCTCGTTCGTTCCGCGCGCGAAATTTGAACGAACATATAGTATGTTATTATACGTGTCAATGTACGCACATACAATTGAACATTGATGATGATATCAGACATTCCGTCTCAAGTCTATCAATGCTTAACTCTCGCATTATTTTCTGTTTGTCGCGAAATAATTTATGTAATAGTACTAGAAAATTAATTGTAGTCGGAAGAAAAATTTAATGCGGAAAAATGATAAAGAAAAAAAAACAAAAGACATTCCTCGTGAGAATTGAACGGAGAAAAAAGAAACAGAAGTAAATCATAATATATAACATGTTCATAATCTTGCCGTGATGTTATTTCATTGGAATTATAAGCTTATAAAAAATAACCTTTATTTCTATATTAGGATACGTTTGCCATTCGGATCACCGTTTTAATTTTCATGACTCCATTTTGCACTGGCAAACCAATGGCATAATTATTTCTATCAGGTATTACCATTTAACAATGGAGTCTTCATATATATATATACAGATCCATATTCCATTGGCAAACAAATGGCGCGATTATAGTTCGATTAGGCATTACCATTCAACAATGCCCCGGGAAAAAATAATGAGATATGATCGTATATGATTCAGATACGATCGTATATGATTCAGATACGATCGTATAAAAAATCTTATATGGTAATATCTGGTAGTATCTAGAATCATATATGACCGTACCTGATCGTATATGTTTGTGTATAGAATCATATAATGTTGATACCTGGTCGTATATGTTCGTGTATAGAATTATAATATATGTTCATACCGGGTCGTATATGTTCGTGTATAGAATCATATTATGTTCACACCTGGTCGTATATGTTCATGTATAGAATCATATATGTTCATACCTGGTCGTATATGTTCGTCTACAGAATCATATTTGTTCATACCTGGTCAAATATGATCGTGTATAGAATCATATACGACCATACCGGGTCAAATATGATCGTGTATAGAATCATATACGACCATACCTGGTCGTATATGTTCATTGATAGAACCATACATGACCATACCTCGTAGTATATGTTCGTCTGTATAATCATACATGGCCATACCTGGTAGTATGTGTTAGTGTATAGACTCGCGTATGGAGTTTTCATAATTCCATTCAAATGGTACTCGAATGGTGTATAGTTATTGCCATTACACTTTACCTTTGCAAGTTGAATTTTGCCATACATGCACGACTTTGACATTCAGTACCATTGGTTTGAGTGATGTTGCCATTGAAGTTCCATTGAGGCGCCAATGGTAAGCAATGTAACTTTTTCCTACGGGATATGTATGTAATGAGTGTATATAGTCATATACATATGTATATAAGTAATTTATATCAGATATTATCACGTATGAGCGTATATGGTCAGGTGACCTCGTATACGGCCAAGTATAATATATGCATAATTATATATGACCGAATATGATCTTATATAAGCCCATATCTGACCAGATACCGTGAAATATATGATTAAATATGGTCCTATATGTTTTGATCATGACATGTCGGGTCTTGTATCGTCATATATGGTATTAAATATGATCAGATATGACCATATGATTCTAGATACGATCAAGGGTAGATAATCATTCGATCATACGCGAGTCTATACACTAACAGATACTATCAGGTATGGCCATGTATGATTATACAGACGAGCATATACTACCAGGTATGGTCATGTATGGTTCTATCAATGAACATATACGACCAGGTATGGTCGGATATGATTCTATACACGAACATATTTGACCAGGTATGAACAAATATGATTCTGTACACGAACGCATACGACCAGGTATGAACATATATGATTCTATACATGAACATATACGACCAGGTGTGAACATATATGATTCTATACACGAACATATACGACCCGGTATGAACATATATGATTCTATACACGACCAGGTACGGTCATATATGATTCTAGATACTACCAGATATTACCATATAAGATTTTATATAAGATCAGATACGATCATATCTCATTATTTTTTCCCGGGAAGTCGTGAGAATAAAAAGGTTATATGCATTATTCTCATCAGTGTACACCTAAGAAGTATACGGTGCTTCGGAAAAATCCAACGTTTTTCAAATTTGTGACTGCCATGTTGGGTTGGACTTTCGAATTTCGGAAATTTGATGGTAGAATCGTGATCAGCGGCCTCAAAACCCCTGGTATATCCACTTTAGCTCATTCTGAAGCTTTTTTCGAATTTTCGTCCGCTATATTGGATCCGCTATTTTGAATTTCGAAAATCTGATCGTGAATTCGTGATCAGCGACCTCGAAAACCCCTGTATATCCATTTTCCATTGTATATCTCATTTTAAAGTTCTTGCAATTCTCTACAGCTTTCCTTTTGAAAGTACCGCGATTGCTTCAATAGTTTTCGTTCCAGAAGTGAAAAACGAAAAAAAAAGTTTTTTCCACATGAAAACATGATTTAAACAAGAATTTCCATTAGTTAGTAGTTTACAACACATACGTTTTCATCCACGAACCATACTTCAAATTATGGCCCAATTGGTTTGCTGTTAACAATTATGTCCTGAAAAAAACTCTACTGCCTGATCTACGCTTACCACACGCTCCACCGTGACGACGTTCGCGCCTACCCTCACCACTGACCGCGAAAAAACCACCTCAATGTAGTTAAACGATAAAAAAAACAGTCATGAAAAAATCCTTATTTCGCTCCTGATAAAATAACTTCAAATACCATGATTTTATGGTTGCCGAAAAAATTGAATACCCTAGAGATTCTTCATATCAGAAATTTATATTTTCATTTTTGTTCTTGTTTTTCTTTTGCTGTTCCAGGTGGAAGTCAGTCGGTAGCGAGCTACGAGGATCTAAGCTCGAGCAGTTTCAGTTCGGCGAGCAGAGCATCACTGGATGCTAGAAGTTCACCGACACCATCTTACGGAGCTGAAAATATGATGGTTTTCCCAGGTGACAGCAGTGGTTCCATCTGAGATTATCTGAGGTGCGCTACCGCATTGCCCAACTGGTTGCGCTGCCTCAGATAAAACAAATTCTTCGAATACATGAGAGATATGTCCCTCTTAATTCCAGCAGTAAAAGAACTCTCTTTGACTCCTAATTCGCGGAATTCATTTCGTTAGTGATAATTTTCCACGTTCATTTTTTTGTGCACACTCGATTCACTCAGTAATCCGTGCAGTTAATTCAACATTTTTATATTATACCTCGCCGATGGTTCCGAGTGAAACAGATTAAAATAAAAACTAACACAAAATTCCGTGATGTCCTGACGAGGTGAGAGATCAATATAATCTTTTTAAAATATTAAAGCACGTCGGAATTACGTGGAAATATGAATTTCGTATCTACAATAGGTGGTAAAAGAAAGGGGTAGTAAAAAATAGAGGGAACAAAATTATTACGTGGCCATATTCAAGATAGTTTTTGGAAATAAAAAAAACACGAACAAGCTGCATATTGTGAAACACCCAGACCGTTATTGGTGCATTTTTAAAGATTTTCTACTAAAAAGCAATCTAGAAAGATTTTTTCATTCGGGTTGAGGAAGGATTTAACATTTTTGCATTTTCTATAAAGCACTGAAAAAATTAACGTTTTTGCACTGTTTTCGATATCGTCATGGGTAACGACGCATCGGAAACCTCATAGATATACGGAGAGCCCACGCGCGTATATGTGTGTGTATGTGTACTTGTGCGCGCACGCGCGCGCGCGTGTGTGTTCGTGTGTACGTGTGTGTGAATGCAGGTGAAGAGCGCACGCGAGAATGAGAGATCCAAGAATGAAAAAAAAATGGTTTGATTCACTCTGCGAAGTTTCGATCGAGAGTCTTTAAGGGGGGGTAAGGTTAGTTCGTACAAAAAAAGGCATGTTTTTGTGAATTTTTTGTGACGACACAGTTGAAATCTCTTTATTAAAATCAATGGTACATTAAAGTATGACATTCGAAGAATATTGTGTAAAATTTTCACGAAGAAATATTAAAAAATACGGCAATGGCAGCAATTATTCGGACGTGTCTCGGAAAAAAGTAGAATTGCGGTGCCCCTCATAACTTGGTGCTGGATCATCTGAAATCAAAAAAGTTCATTCGCTAGATAATAGTTTTCCCCAGGTAACGCTGGGAGGGTTTTTCGAAATTTCAATTTTTTACTTTTTTGGAACACTTTGATGGGAAAAACGCGATTTTTTGCGAAAAAAATCGGCTAATTTGTTATTAAAAAATAAAAATTATTAACAAATTTGAAAAAAGAACTCTCCAGCGTTACCTCGTAAATTATGTGCAGAAATAGTGTTCAAAATTTCAAAAGGATCGGTGCAGTAGTTTTGAAGTTATGAGGGGCACCGACTTTGAAAACATGAGTTGTGGGGAAAACGCTTTAAAGTTTTGAACACTAAAAAATCTGGTATAAAACGTTCATAAGCGAATTTTATCGGCTTACCTCACACTGAATCATCAATGCCAGGTCGATAAAGGATGTTGCTATCATCCATGATGTCTAAAGCACCTTTTTGCTCCTATCTACGACGAATCCTGCCTTCTTTAGTTTGTCTTTCAGCTTCCTGCTCTGCTCGGCTTATACGTATGGCTCGGCTTATGCGACAGGTATAAAAATACTCATAACTTCGTCAATTTTGCTCCAATCGACTTGAAGTTATGACACAACATTCTTGAGGTATTATGCATTCAGTTGAAAAAATAAAAAAATGCAAAAAAATTTTAATACCTCCCCCCCCCCCCTCTTAAGCGGGAAAGATAGAAGCACATTCGCGAAAAACACAATTGAAATGATCCGTCACGTGGTACCAAGTTGCATTTTTATTCTCATAGTAGTGCGCATTGAATCCACGGAAACAAGTGTGTTACATACCAATCTGACTGAATCCGGTACTTGGGGCATCTCAAGAAATAATCATTGTTGAACGATTAAAAAAAACCAAAATACACACACAGGATTAATTAATATTGGGTAATATTTTAAAAAGATTAATCTACTGGCTTGAAAATACGAACGAAAATCATGCGTTGGATTCGTTAGAAGATAATATTAAGAAAAAGGCATCTGAATTCGTTTTGACAGATATTATGCAACATAGAAGTTATCAAGGCATTATCATAATCATTTTTATCAACCGGAAAATTTCCAGCAATTTGATGTTTCTATAAAAAAAAAAAAACTGTGACAAGCGGTTAAATTTAATAATTTAAATTCATTAACATGTCAATTGCTTGAATCGTGCAAATTTCGAAATTAAATTCATACATACTTACATTTTCAAGAATAAAAAATTGCATAGTGGACGATAGGGTATAGTAAGGTATACCCCATTTCTTAACTTCTCTCATTTCTTAAGGTATTCCTTGCGCGGCTGGTAGTGGGGGTAGGCGCGAACATTGGCGCAGTGAGCGCGCGGGGCATGCATGAAATAAGAGAGTCGGACCGCTCACGGCCTACACGTGTATTTCATCATTAAATATTTCGTTAAAACTCCTTAAACATCCAGTGACCCCCTATTTTTATCGTCATTACGGATTCTTAAGAATTTTTTACATGCGTAGGGCAGCTTGTATCGGACACGTAGGGTTGTTCGATATATGATTTATTAGATGGAAATGTGGCCAGCATGTCGTCTCCATAAAGTGCCGTATCAATTTAACGATTTTGAAACTCATAATTTTTGGATAAATGTTCGGTAACTTTGCTTGAAATTTTTCAAGTATGTTGGAACGTATCTGTACTCTATATACTGTAGACAAAAATCAGTTAATCATAGGGTATTCGGGTTCATGCAAGGAATACCTTAAGTCGTTGCCATCGTGAACGACTCTCATTACGTAACTTCTCTTTTGTGATTCCTCTCCATTCGAAAGTTAGACTGCGATGCAGTGTAGGGTTTATACAGGACAACATCATCTCACTTCTCCAATTTTTTTGTAAGTTACGTACAGTGAATTTACTATTGCGAGCAGTCAGAGTTTAGTCCGTATCCGTAACACAAATTTTAAAGTTCTGCTTTTAGAACTACTGTTTTCAAATTTGGCTTCTTGTAGAGAAAACGTTAAACTGATCAGTTAAGATCATAAAATAATAGAATAGCAGATAGGTGTAGAAATACAAGTTTGATTTTTCAATTTTACAACACACGACTGAGAATATGCAAGAATGAGAATATGCGAGAATATCCAGACTGTCGAATATGCAAGCCTGATAGGAAAACCCAAATTTGTCATTTGAATTTCGCGTGCGTTCTGCCGCACGTCCAATAGTTCAGTTGGATTGAACATAAAATCGATTGACTTGAGTTATATCCGCAAGGTTTGCCGATTTTTTCATCGATGCATATGACTAATGAACATACCCTGAAAAATGCTAGTTAACCAAATCTTGGGTTCAATTGCAAAAAAATATTAATAAACAACTAGAACCGCGGTAGTGGCATCATATGAACATTTTTTTATGGTTTTTATAAAAAAATGTTTCAATCAAAAATTGTTAGTGTCTCAATTTTCTACAAAAAGTGCATTAAAAACTTTTTATGCCGTTGTTAGGTTAACTGCAAATGGCGAGAAAACAGAACATTTAATTTTTATTTCTTATTTTAATTTATACCGTGCATTATGAATGTATAAATTTTGAACTTCTTGTAAGTACATAAAATAGAAACAATGCCCGAAACAGTCAGGCAACATTTATTTCATAAATCTCACATACTTTAGCAACAATAAGCAATCTTAGTGAAAACTTCATGCCCTTGTAGAATTTGACAGGCTTTATTCTCATCAAATAAATAAATCGTAATAGTAGTTTTCGATATGGACTTTACGAATGCGATGCGAAAAAAAAAAAATTTGTAATAGAAAGAACGTCCGTTTTTAACGAATTTTTTTTACCTTTAAATGAAAAAAAGACGACAATTATTGTCTCATCGTAAATTCTCTTTGATGATCCTATTCGTTTTTCCGAAACGAAATTTTTTTTTAAATCTCTATGTCTTCATGAGAACCGGAGATTAAGGAGTCTCTTAACCCAGAGAAAAATGGTAAGAATGATTCTTAAATTTGAGGGGAGGTTTGTGCTCTTACTAGGAATACACCGTAATTATTTCAGATTTTTTGACCGCGTAGTTGAGGAGAAAAAAAAACATTAAATATGCCGCTTATACATGGGCTCTTTTAGGAGAAGTATTCGAAGTTATGATTGGAGATTATTTTAGGAGTGAAAAAACGGTAACATTTCCTCGAAGAACCCCTCAAACGACAGATTAGACCTGCATAGATATAATTAGCCCATAAAGAAAGTTTTTCACCATTCCGATTGTGAAATATACTTGTAAACAGAATTGAGCGTGAGTAATGGCTTGGTGAAACAAATACCGAACGCAACCTGCCCCGCATGTCGCCCGCGCCGCGCCATCACGTTCCCCTTGCCGCACCAAATTGATGTTAAAAACCTCCTTAAGTTGTTTTATCTTTTCGCGGTTAGTTATCATTGTAATTATAATAATGTGGGAGTTTTACTTGCACACCCCCTTCTGTGGTTTTTACATGGGTGGTAGTAGTAAGTGCACCACTCTGGCGAATCCCCACTCCTTCCCCCACCACGCGGCTTCCCCCACCACTCGATTTTCCCCCACCAAGCGGCTGGGTGAGTCGAGTGTAGAGGTGGCGTTGTGTGTGTGGGTGAGGTGAGGACAGGGGGGAAACTCCAAAGTGGTGCACATTATTATTATATAGTTCAAATTTTATTATTATTATTATTATTATTTGCAATATTCTCTCTCTCTCTCTCTGGATTATTATTATTATTTTCAATGTTTCCACCTCTCTACGATTTATTATTTTTTACTTTTATTATTATTATTATTATTATTATTATCATTCTTGAAATTTTTTCCTTACCCTTCTTCCGAGGCTATTAGGCGCATCTCTCTCTCTCTCTTTCTCTCTCTTTCTCTCCCGCGTCTGTCGCTTATGCTTTTTCTCGCTCTTTCTCCTCCTTTCGCACACACTCTTCTAATGTTTTACACACACCTTTTCTCTCTCTCTCTCTCTCTCTATCTCCCGCGTCTGTCGCTTAGCTCTCTCTCTCTCTCTCTCTCTCTCTCTCTCTCTTTCTCACTATTCTAACTCGTTGCTTATTCGGTTTTTAAACAAATTGTTCCAAATTGATGGAAAAGAGAATCGCCGCACCGCGCAATTATGAAGAAGTTTAAAAGTACTCGTACTAGCACTCAAAATTTTTTTCCGATAGAATGAAAACCCGCACAGATACAATCGTTATACTCATCTCCGTGAGCCACATTTTTATTAAATATTTTTATTAGCACGAGCACGCACGTTAATCCTCAGGGCACATAAATTATTTAAACGATTAATATCTTAACCGATCGACGTTGCGAGAACGTTTTACCGATGTTACACGATTAAAAGAACGACGATTACTGAGCTCTACAGCTGCTTGGAGGTAAGCTCCACGCGCCTTTAGGGATAATATTTCGAAGACTTCACGGCGAGCGTGAAATGCACCGTCAGCACCACGTGCATGTCTCGTCGTCGCTCAGGCTTGCTCGAATTCGCTCATCTTTTTATTCGTATGGAGAATAATATATTTAATGTATATAATGTGATCTGAAGATGCAACGCGAGTATACGTGCAATAGGTATACGCTGCGAATATACATAGGTATAGCAGCAGTTCCTTTACATACAGGGCGAAGAATAATTTAAAATGGTGCAGATTGCAGGCAGGAATTCCTGTGATCTGTGACTTTAGCATCGAATGACCTCATCTACAAGAGCATAGCGATGACTGATACTGTTCTTCATTGTGCATGTATTTTTTATAATTTTTTTACCGGGAGGGAAAAAGATGCATAGCCCTCACCGCTACACATACATGTTACATGCTGCTGTGTATAAGGGGATGTCAGCTAATTTGCACGTGCCAAAGTTTACTTTGTTTTGACGAAAAGTAAACTGCTACAGGCCATCTCCTTCTCAAAACTACTCGAATCTGTTTGCTACCCAATTATAAATTATTGGAAAAAACATCTCGTCGCCCCATTATTATCGTCAAAAATAAAAAATAAAAATTTATATCAATTGAAAATAAGCAAGTTCAAAATTATTCTCTACGTTGAAAATATTTTCTTTATTGAAAACAATTATTTTTTTCAAAAAAGTGTCGAAAGTAAAGTTCGAGGCTCGGCAGAGAGCTATGGTAGAGAACAGCTATTGAGCTCTCCTCTTTATGCGGTTATTCGCTAATTATCTCTCTCTCTTTCTCTTTCTGTATCCATATCTTTTTTTTCATGCTTGAGAGTTTTTCTGTCGCAGCGATAGCGGGCATTTTTTATATTTTTCGATGCATACCGAATATTTAGGTATAACACTACGATATTTCTCGATTTGTCGAAGGCGCGAAATACATCATCAGCAGAGCAACAGCCGGCTACGTGTCGTCTTCGCTCAATGCTGCAAATCTTTTCTTATTTTCCATTTAATGTGTTTTATAGGTGTTGTACGTGTCGTAATGATCTTACTCGAAAAAATTTTTTCGAAGAAAAAAGGTTTTGAGAATGCGCAAGCGTTCGTCCTGCTCTTTCGACAAACTAAGGCCTTGCATTATATACGCATCTTGCGAATATCAAATAATTTTATCGGTGGAAAAATGCGCTTACCTGTAACAGCCCCGTGGCTCTGAATATGCATAACTGTCTTCATTTACGAGGGTTTGAACGCTGCTACTTCTTTTCATGCACATTTTTTCACGGGTCATGTATATTAAATGTTAGTATTTTTTCTTTGAAAAAATAAAAGCAACCGGAAATCGTTTGTTGATGGTTCGTTTATATCACTCGTATAAAAAATGTTTCCCAGAAAAATTATTTAAATTTCGAAAAAATTTAAAAAAACTTTGTTTTGAAACTCATTCGTTTCGTTCATTCGTATAACGCGTATCGTAAAATGATTTCGTCGTAATAATTTTACATGAAAAAACCTTTTTTCGAAGACAAATATTTTGATTATAAATGAAATTAAATTGATTGGAAACTCGCTCTTGTCGTTCGTTCTTATCGCTCGTTTCGTTAATTCGTAAAATTTCAAAAAAATGTTCGAGAAACTAAAATGTTATTGGAAACTCTCTCTCGTCATTCGTTAGTATTGGCAAATCTTTTATTGGAAACCCACTGTCGTCGTTCGTTAGTATCACTCGTATCGTTCCTTTCGTAATAATTCTACTTGGAAAAATTATTTCAAAGAAAAAAGACTGAGAATAAATAATTTTTTTCGGAAAATGATTTTTATAATAAATTTAATTGAAATTGATTGGAAACTCTCGCACTCGTCGTTTGCTTAGTTCATCCGTATCGCTCGCTCGCATCGTTCATGTTATTTGCTCGTATCGATCATGTTTTATTAATTTTTAGAAGAAATGTTTGAGAAACGAACAACTTTTTGGTAATTCGCTCTTGTCATTGGTGCGTATCGGCTTTTCGTATCGCTGGTATCGTTTGCGTTGCAAAAATTTTACTTCAAAAGCTTCGAAAATATGTTTGAGAATCGAAACTTTCATTACAAATGCCCTCTCATTGATCGTTCGTTCGTTCGTTCGTATCGTTCGTATCGTTCGTATCGTTCGTATCGTTCGTATCGTTCGTTCGTATCGTTTGTTTTGTCGTTCGTTCGTATCGTTTGTTTTGTCGTTCGTTCGTTCGTATCGTTTGTTTTGTCGTTCGTTCGTATCGTTTGTTTTGTCGTTCGTTCGTTCGTATCGTTTGTTTTGTCGTTCGTTCGTATCGTTTGTTTTGTCGTTCGTCCGTATTTTTCATTTTGTCTTTCGTTCGTACCATTCGCTTATTTCTTTCGTTCATTCGTATCGCTTGTATCGTAATTGATTTATTACGAAAACTTTGTTCGGAAAAAGTTTTGAAAAAGGTTTGAAAAAAAATGATTTTTTTGCAAGTTCGCTCTCGTCAATCGTTCGTTCGTGGCGTTCGCTCATTCGTTTCGTTCATTCGTATCGCTCGTTTGTCCGTATCGTTCGCTCGTATCGTTAATATTATTTGCTCGTATTGCTTGTGTTTGAAGGAATTTTTCGAAAAAAATTTCGTAAAAGTGTTTAAGAAACAAAACTTTATTGGTAACATGCTCTCGTCGTTCGTTCGCATCGTTCTTTCGTATTGTCCCATATCGTTCATGTCGTAATGGTTTTGCTTCGAAAAATTTTTGGGAAAAAGTGTCAGAAAAATGTTTCAAAGATTTATTCGAAGCTTGCTCTCGTCGATCGTTCTTATCGCTCGTATCGTTCATGTCGTAATAATTATACTTGAAAAGCTTTTTTGGAAAAAATTTGAAAATAATGTTCGAGAAACAAAATTTTTATTGGAAACTCGCTCACGTCGTTATTCCATATCGCTCGTACTGTAATAATTTCACGTGGAAAAACTTTTTCGGAAAAAAATTCGAAACTTTGGATAAACGGAAATTCGATTGGAAACTCTCTCTCGTCATATCGATCGTACCGTTCCCTCATTCGTTTCGTTTGTCCGCGGTGTTCGTTCGTATCGTTAATATTATTTGCTCGTATGGATTCTGTTTAAATAATTTTTCGGGGAAAAATTTCGAAAAATATTTGTGACATGAAAAGTTTGAGAACCTTGTATCATTCGTATTATTATTTGTTCGTGTCACTCATGCTTAAATAATTTGTCAGAAAAAATTTTGAAAAATTTTTTTGAGAAAATTTTTTTTTCAATGGTAGCTCGCTTTCGTCGTTCGTTCGTATCGCTCGCTCATTCGTTAAATATTGCTCGCTCGTATTGCTCGTATCGTTCGTGTCGTAACAATTCTCCGCTGTTTAAATAAGAAATAATAGTAGGCACGATGGGCAAATAGGTTTGTACATAAATTTTTTATTCACAAAACATAGATGCGTGTACATATGGAAATACAAAATTACATCTAACTACAATAGCCATATGGTAACGAACCATACTCCCCGTCGCACCTTCGTTTGACGCTTGACGGTTTGCACGTTTTTGATTCGGGATGCGTAACAACCTGATGGAATGGTGTGCGCCGAATTGCATCATAGTGCAGAGTAATTGGCTCCTCTCTCTCGCCAACTATAAACGCACGTACAGACCGATAATTTATCAACAAGCTATTTGCAAAATTTAGTGTTACACCTTTGACTTTGCATACTTCGCTTTCCGAGCCATCGGGTGTTCGCACAATAAACGAATAAAATTTCGGTCCGCCGGACACGAACGACTTAATATGACTACCCTCTCCGTAACTGCTAAGCTCATCCGTCAGATCACCGAGAAGCTGACCGATCGGCGGTTCATACTCATTCGGATCTTTTCTCGTCACGTAGATACACAAGTCCGTGTAACAATACAATGCACGTCGGCCCAAGCGCTCGAGATAGCTGTACAATTTTAAACGCGCCTGAGCTGTGGTGTACGCTGCAATTACGGCATTGGCTATTGAAGATGGCTGTATTGCCTCGTCGTTTTTTGTATAATTCACATATAATATTTCGTTATTCGCAGATAGTATACCGGTGATCTCATACTCGGGACTCGTCAGTAGTTCCATCAATTTTTCCCGCGTGGATACTATCACGGTTTGCGGCAGATTTTCGCGTTGCCCAAATTTTCCCCAAAATGAGTTTAAGCATAACTTTGCTACTGAGCGCAACCCGGGATTCTTGGATATAGTAGCACGATCTAATTTAATACCCTCAGAGCTCTCAAAGTTGGCAATATATTGATCCTTCGCAGTCTCATCCTGCAAACAATTTTCGGGCCAGCCACTAGCTTCCTGCTTAATTTTGAGAAATGTGTTGATGTATCCTGCAAAAAGGCCGCCATTTCGAGTGTTACGTTCGAATTGCGTGATCTCGCATTGCCAAATTTCGATTACACGCATGACTCTGTACCCACACGAAACAGCTTTTCGTATCTCATCGACAACCCATGTCCCCTCAAAAGTACGACCCGCTGGATTTTCATGCGTACACTCTTCCTGGCTCATAATTTCGCAACAGCTACGGCAGAGGGCGAACAGCAGGCGACGATGCATGCGTACAGGTAGCACCGGGTGATAAAGGTTGCGCGGTGGTAATGCAACGCACTTGACGAGCCCCTCAACGCGCGAATGATCGGTATTATCATTCCCCGTCAGTTCCATACACTCGTCGCCTACATAGACTTTCGGATGGCCTATAGGATATTTACCAAACTTGCAGATATACGGGTATAATGAGCAAACGTCGACGTAACGTATCTCCTCTGCATCTTTCGCATCGTACAGCGTAACCATATTTTCGGTACGCCCGCTGAAAAACGCATCACGCGGGTTCAGTGGTCCTATACAAGCTAGAGGATGGTCACGCACGAGAGCTGCCATTTCAGCATGTTCCTTTAACATTCGATCATATGCGCATTCCCAAATTTCTGTCAGCACATAGCCGGCCGTTCGGATTCTATCGGAAATAGCGATGGTTCTTCCGAACCTTTCGTCCATTGATATATCATCGCTCTGTTTGCGATCGCGATTCACGAGGAAACATCGTGGACAACCATGCCGATAGCACCTGTGAAATTGCAATACATGGTTCGAGTCGTTCGTCTCGTAATAACCATCTACCAGTAAGTTCAGTGGTAATTTAAATTCTCGCGAGCGACCAGCGTGTATGATGGGATGACCGAGAGAATGTTCCATCCATACAAGCCATGCAACGGCTTTTTTTGATTGTGTATGAGCCCATCTGTACCCACTCACCGGCACAATACCTATCGTGTTATCTTTCAGAAAATTTTTGCGAAAAATGCGGAAACAGGTGGATGCGATAGTCGTACCCTCGTCGAATGGACAGACGCAACCGCTAGCGATGAACATATTCCGAAATGCCATGCACGCGCGCCTGAGTATCGTAACATCCATCACGCAGTAATTCACAATTTCGGATGCAAAGTCAAACACGTAATCTTGGTATTTTAATTCGTGATACCACGCTAAAAATTTCTCGCGCTCATCAGCGCGCATCGTGTCCGGAGAATAATACTCGATGGGCGGCAGCTCTCCGGTGTAATTCTGATTTTCTGGGGGATTGAAGAGATGAGGAAATGTACCTCTTGTGCCCAAAAGACCGAAGGCTTTTGGCAATGCGCTGAGAGGCATGTGGAAATAATGTAGACTGTCGAGAAATACAAGCTTCTCGAGACGCATCGTGATGATCTTTGTTCCGTTCATAATTAACGTGGGGAGCTGTGTTTTTTTGTTCTCAATCAGATACCGTAGGATAAATTGAGCGTCAAACCCTCCAGCGTTATGCGCTATACAGATTGTGCGTGAGTAGCCCTTAGGTTGCTGCATAGCTAATTCCACGAGTTGTCCGACCGGATTTTCTCGGAATATAAACTCATGCACGCCGCAGTTCTCGCATGGTTCCTCAATAGAATCGTTGTTACAACACTTTGTGCAAACGCGTTGAGCTACGCAAAGACTCGGCGTGTGTACGAATGAGTCCGGGTCACCCTTCACCGTTGTACACTGTTGTGTTTCAAAATCGTAAAAAATGAAAACGACATTAGGTGAAGCATTTGGGTTTTCACGGATTAGTTTCATGAAGCACAGCTGGTTATTTGGCTGGTCGGATTTACATGTTTTGCAGAAACCTACGCCACACGTATGTTTCTTTTTTTCTAGCGGTTTGATTGTTTTGAAGCATCTATGACAGCGTTTGAGGGAATCACAGATTCCGGTAACTCTGTGCTGCCGCAAACATTCTTCGCCGAAAAAATAACTATTGCACATTTCGCATTTGATTGTGCTGGTGGAGGTATTGCATGGTGGTGCTTCGTGACACCTAGGACATTTTTTAGAACATCTGTGACCGTATTTACGGTCGTACCGTGCGTTACAAGGTGCACAAAACCTCTTGCTGCCGACAGCCCCTCGCAGATTCAAAATCGGCTGAAAGTGGTGCGACCTCTCGTAGTATAAAATATGCAGCGTATGTTTAATTGAACCGAAAGTATCTATTACTTTTTGCGCACCATCGAATAACGGTAACTCTCTGCGTCCCAGAGTTAAAAACTCGAAAACAATAATTGCAATACCTTCTCGGGCCTATGTTCTTCTCGGGCATATGTCGGGCATATGATCTTGATAACGTGCAATTTCATTTACACCGCACCCTCGTGCTGGTATACAAATATTTGCAGCTCTTGTTAGCTCGAGCGCTGATTCTCTTTGTAGAATGCCGAGGGCTTATTGTCTCATACGCTGCCAGCGAGTGTGCAGCTCTCCCGTTCGAATTTCTCCCCGTTCGGCATAAGCTCGAGCAGCTACCAACGAACGAGGAAGGCATAAATTATCCTTGTTCTGAATCGCCAAAATCGATTGTTTTGCGACGCCTTCGTGGGTCAACCCTTTCCGCCCGCTACCCTCGACGCCTCGGACTACACCCGTTGTAATACGGAATGTATCGTCGATGTTCAAATTCGTTGAGCTTCGTGCGACACTACTCACAAGACGCCAAATATTCTCGAAAGAGTAGTCTCGCGCCGGTCTGAAAGACAGCCACACGGGACCGTGTGCTAAACCGCTTGCCGTAAACGTGATATCGACGTAATCATTACCCTCGCATGAGCTTGTGATGTGCGTGAGGAGATCGCGAAATGCTCCCTCAAGCCACTTCAAAACGCTGACATCCGAATGTGGCTGCTTGATGCGCACTGTTGTTTCACGGCCGCGAAGTTTGAAACGCTTAAAATAACGCATATAATCTTGCACGATGTCTAGCCGCGCTCCCGGTGGTTGTACATCGCCGTACGCAGTGCTCCTCGAAACGTTGCTTCGCCTACCACCGCCGCTTTGCACACCTGCAAAATTTTTTCGTGTGAGTGAACAATAATTAATACAGATAAAAATTTAAAAATATTTTTATTCAGCAGTACCTCGTATGAGGTAAATCTACAAGGGGTCTTCATTACCATCAACTTCGAGCTCTGTCGAGTAACCTGCGATTGACGTGCGTAACTTAATTTTCATTCTACAACCCCGATGACAACTAATTATCCAATTCTCAATCACCACGCAGTGACAGAGAAATTACACGAATTTAATATTATGGGGCGGGGGAAGCTAACGAAATGTATACTCTATCGTAAAAAATATAAAAAATTAGTATTTACCTGAGTCATCATCTTCCAAAATATCTTGATGCCACTGATCAGCTCTTTGCAACGGCAACGTGTTCTCCTCCTCGAGTCGCTCCAGCCATGCTTCATTCTCGCGTATCGAAACCCGATCGATCAGTCTCAGTTGATTTTCCGAAATATTATTGATACCTCGATCTGGAAACCGAAGCAGCTGGTTCCGCGACGATAACGGCACAGCATCGTAATCCGAATAGGGAGATATGCTGCATCGCCTGCGCAATACCGAAGGCCCTGGTACCGCTAAATCTTCAGTATTTCGAGCGTTACCATGTAGCCTGAAAGGTTCTGCCACAGGTATTGCAGGAGCCTGGTCATGCTCATTCGCGCTAAGCGCCTGAGGTATCACTGTATAAATAATACATTATTCGAAAGTTACGTTATATCTTGACCATACAATCGCTAATTAGATTATACAAAATGGAGAATTTTTATAATATTGATTCTTTATAATACATTTAATATGAGCTACTTACACGTGTCATCGATATTCTCGTTAAGAAAAGAAGCATTTTCCATGCCTTGTGGTTGAAAAATCGATTCCTCATTTGCTACAGCGTCAGCTGCTCTTATCAATTCGTCTTCCTCGCCGCTGTCTGTGCCGTGCAATAGCCGATAGTCTGATATAATAATTGAATCGAAAATTCAAAAAAAAAAATTATTTACTTATTTAAAAATAATCAAAAAGTTGTTTACTCACCCCGAATTTCACCAGCAATTCCGCGCACAGAAGGAGCGTCTTGGAGACCTCGTCGTTATATCTCCTCAAATACACAGCTTAAAACACTTTGTCCTTTTAACACGCCCCTGTTATATGCTGCAACAATGACGCGTAACGAGGCCCACCAAATCACATATCTGAGACGTTTAATCAGTACGTCGTACGACAAAAATCGCATATGATCACACCATCGATCAGTACACTTTCGCCGGAGATGAGGACTGTGCAGCTTTGCCAAGCGCAAAAAATTTAAAATGCACTCGCGAAGAAGAATATTATTTTCCATCGTGGCTCGAGAAAAGACTGACTATCTTTTGCATTTTCTTCAAATAAATATAGTGCAATACACTAAAACGAACGTATATATATATATATGCGCGCATATAGGTGTAAGGCATGTATCTCCTCGGTGTTGAATCTTTGTCACGAAACATCGTGATACTGATACTTATTTTTCGCCAAAACAAAGTAAACCTTGGCACGTGCAAATTAGCTGACATGGCTTTATACACAGCAGCATGTAGCATGTATGTGTAGTGGTGAAAGCTATGCAGCTTTTCCCTCCCGGAGAACAAAATTTGAAAAATATATTCACAATGGAGAACAGTATCAGTCATCGTTATACTCTTGCAGATGGGTCATTCGATGCTAAAGTATCCATGCCTGTGGCCTACACCACTTTGAATTATTCTTCGCCCATATGCAAAAGAATTGCTACTGTCGAGCGATACCGCGTGAGTAAGCCCATAGCTGTTACTCTTGACCGCTATATACGGAACGAAACCTCATCAGCTTACCTGTGTACATTCGCGGAGTATACATATTGTATGTATTGTCATGAGACATTTCATGATATTGATACTTAATGTTAGCCAAAACAAGTAAACTTTGGCACGTGCAAATTAGCTGACATCCTCTTATACACAGCAGCATGTATGTGTAGCGGTGAGGGCTATGCATCTTTTTCCCTCCCAGTAAAAAATTTAAAAAAATACATGCACAATGGAGAACAGTATCAGTCATCGCTATGCTCTTGTAGATGAGGACATTCGATGCTAAAGTCACAGATCACAGGAATTCCTGCCTGCGATCTGCACCATTTTAAATTATTCTTCGCCCTGTATGTAAAGGAACTGCTGCTATACCTATGTATATTCGCAGCGTATACCTATTGCATGTATACTCGCGTTGCATCTTCAGATCACATTATATACATTGAATATATTATTCTCCATACGAATAAAAAGATGAGCGAATTCGAGCAAGCCTGAGCGACGATGAGGCATGCACGTGGTGCTGACGGTGTATTTCGCGCGCGCCGAGAAGTCTTCGACATATTATCCCTAAAGGCGCGTGGAGCTTGCCTCCAAGCAGCTGTAGAGCTCAGTATTCGTTGTTCTTTTAATCGTGTAACAACGGTAAAACGGTCTCGCAACGTCGATCGGTTAAAATATTAATCGTTTAAATAATTTATGTGTCCTGAGGATTAACGTGCGTGCTCGTGCTAATAAAAATATTTAATAAAAACGTGGCTCACGGAGATGAGTATAACGATTGTATCTGTGCGGGTTTTCATTCTATCGGAAAAAAATTTTGAGTGCTAGTACGAGTACTTTTAAACTTCTTCATAATTGCGCGGTGCGGCGATTCTCTTTTCCATCAATTTGGAACAATTTGTTTAAAAACCGAATAAGCAACGAGTTAGAATAGTGCGAGAGAGAGAGAGAGAGAGAGAGAGAGAGCTAAGCGACAGACGCGGGAGATTGAGAGAGAGAAAGAGAAAAGGTGTGTGCAAAATATTAGAAGAGTGTGTGCGCGAGGAGGAGAAAGAGCGAGAAAAAGCATAAGCGACAGACGCGGGAGAGAAAGAGAGAGAAAGAGAGAGGGAGATGCGCCTAATAGCCTCGGAAGAAGGGTAAGGAAAAAATTTCAAGAATGATAATAATAATAATAATAATAATAAAAGTAAAAAATAATAAATCGTAGAGAGGTGGAAATATTAAAATAATTATAATAATCCAGAGAGAGAGAGAATATTGCAAATAATAATAATAATAATAATAATAATAATAAAATTTGAAATATAATAATAATGTGCACCACTTTGGAGTTTCTCCCCTGTCCTCACCTCACCCACACACACAACGCCACCTCTACACTCGACTCACCCAGCCGCATGGTGGGGGAAAATCGAGTGGTGGGGGAAGGAGTGGGGATAGGAGTGGGGATTCGCCAGAGTGGTGCACTTACTACTGGTGGTGATATTTTTACTTTTTCCAACCTTTTTCTACTACTCGTATCTCTCCGACATTATTATATCACCACCTGCCTCTCCTTCCCTTCTGCCATCCTACGGCTGCAGCCGCATCGCCTCCCCTTTGCCCTGTGTCGCATTCGCCATGAACAGAGGGAAACTGCAGAAAACCTCCGTCGATACAGGTCGGTCTCTACCTAGTCCCCCTGGTGACAATGCGAGTAAACTCCAACACGGTCCCCAGTGGTGCCCTAGGTCGGAACCTCCTTCTCCGTGATTCAGTAAGTAAGTCAGTGCGCGGCTAAGCGGCCACCTCCCCAGCGATAAGAACCGCCTCGGGAGTTCACCAAAGCCACACACCGGCCACCCACCCATCGCAGAGATGGTTTTTTGGCCATTTATTTATTACGTTGAGCTCCGAACCACCGGGATTGCAGAAAAACACATAGAAATAAATTTTTCCATTGGAGTCGGCCGTGGGGCTCAAACCCGGGTCCACGGCGTGCGAACCCGGAGCATCACCCACTGTGCGACTGCGCTCCCCCTTATGATTGTAATTAATATTAAGCCTTAAAGAATTAACTGTGCCTTGTACATACTTTGAGGGATAACCGAAATTTTTTTCACAATCGTTGGAGCGATCAGTTTATCAGAACTGATTATCAAGCTAAAACAAACGCGACAAATCGCGTAGAAGCAGCGAGGGCGGCGTGGAGGAATCCGCAGATGTCTTCAAAGTAAGTCCGTTTGGGCGTTTTATTTTCAAAATAAATATCACCATTAAAATGATCGTACAATCGTCAATTTTTTTTAAGTGAATATTTCTTATGCGACAAGGATAGATTTGTGTCAGCAGTCCCAGCGTCAGTAACGGAATGAGAGAATGAAGGAATAGAAGAGAGAGAGGGAGAGAGAGAGAGAACATAATTTTATTATACGAGGGTAGAGACCCTTGATTTTAAATGAGAATATGTGAGTGTACAATTTACAATAACAAAAAGCCTTGAACTAAATTAAACTAAGTTTAAGCTTAAGCTAGGTTAGACCCAAATTTAAGTGAGACGAAATATGGATTAGACTAGATCTAAAAACGGAGTTCAGGTGATGCTGACGCAGAACCGATGAGTATAGTATAGGGAAGTGAAAAAATATGGAGGTATAGCTATAGCGCTGAGTTCGCTCGGATAACCCGTCCTAGGGTGAGGTGTTCCATTAGATGGCGCCTGAAGGAGTCGAGAGAGCATGAGTCACGCACAGCAGGTGGGAGTGAGTTCCACAGTCGAGCAGCGGACACAATGGTGGATTTATCATACGCACTAGTTCTGCACGGCGGAATGACGAGGTCAGAAACATGTCCACGAGAAGAAACGGGCCGCCCATACACGGCGGAGCGGAGAGTAAGTTGACCGGCAAAGGAGTGAGGGATACCATCGTTTAAGGCTCGGAATACGGAAAGGCCCAAGAAATAGCTCCGACGCTGTGTGATCGTTAGCCACTTTAACCTTGCGTAGTACGGCGTGATGTGCTCGTGTTTACGCACGTTGAACACGAACCGCACATATGCGTTAAGGGCCCGTCTCAGCCGAGTGTCTTCCACACCGGTTATATCCATTAGCACGATGGAACAGTAGTCGAAGATCGGGAAAATGACCGATACTACCAGAAGACGCCGAAGATCTGTAGTAAGAGCTTGTCCGCATGATTTAAATTGGTGTAGCGTCTTGAATACTCGATCGCAGATGCTGGTAACTTGCTCGCGCCAATTTAGAACTGGCGTAATGAGTAGGCCGAGGTTCTTTGCTAGGTCTACGTAGGGAGTGGAAGTCCCTCGTACATTACCTCTGGTACCTGCACCAATCTCAGGGTGTTAACGACACGTGCCGAGCCAAGGAGCAAAGCATGTACTTTGGTAGGATTCAGCCTTAACAGATTTAAATCGGCCCAGTCACAGATGCGAGACACATCCTCATTTATCCGTGCAACACATTCGCCAATTTTAGTAGGTGCGCAGTGCGCGAAGATTTGCAAATCGTCCGCATAATTGACGACTGAGCAATTTCTTATCACGGGATTCAGATCCGCCGTGTAAAGACTGAAGAGTGCAGGACCCAGCACCGACCCCTGCGGTACCCCCGAGGTTACAGGGAGCCAGTTTGACATGCCCGAAGGAGTCCGTACTGCCTGTGTTCGACCTGTAAGGTATGACCAGAACCATTTCAACACCGAACCGGACATCCCGAGAAAAAATAATGAGATATGATCGTATATGATTCAGATACGATCGTATATGGATCAGATACGATAATATACGATTCAGATACGATTGTATCTGATCCATATACGATCGTATCTGATTTTATATAAAATCTTATATGGTAATATCTGGTATTATCTAGAATCATATATGATCGTACCTGGTCGTATATGTTTGTGTATAGAATCATATATGTTGATACCTGGTCGTACATGGTCGTGTATAGAATCATATATGTTCACACCTGGTCGTATATGTTCATGTATAGAATCATATATGTTCATACCTGGTCGTATATGTTCGTGTACAGAATCATATTTGTTCATACCTGGTCAAATATGTTCGTGTATAGAACCATATACGACCATACCTGGTCGTATATGTTTATTGATAGAACCATACATGACCATACCTGGTAGTATATGCTCGTCTGTATAATCATACATGACCATACCTGATAGTATCTGTTAGTGTATAGACTCGCGTATGATCGAATGATTATCTACCCTTGATCGTATCTAGAATCATATGGTCATATCTGATCATATTTAATACCATATATGACGATACAAGACCCGACATGTCATGATCAAAACATATATAGGACCATATTTAATCATATATTTCACGGTATCTGGTCAGATATGGGCTTATGTAAGATCATGTTCGGTCATATATAATTATAAATATATTATACTTGGCCGTATACGAGGTCACCTGACCATATACGCTCATGCGTGATAATATCTGATATAAATTACTCATATACATATTTGACCATGGTCAAATCTGATCGTGTATAGAATCATATTCGACCATACCTGGTCAAATATGATCGTCTATAGAATCACATACGACCATATCTGCAGGTATGAACAAATATGATTCCGTAGATGAACATATACGACCAGGTATGAAAATATATGATTCTATACATGAACATATACGACCAGGTGTGAACATATATGATTCTATACACGAACATCTACGACCCGGTATGAACATATATTATGATTCTATACACTAACATATATGACCAGGTATCAACATATATGATTCTATACACAAACATATACGATCAGGTACGGTCATATATGATTCTAGATACTACCAGATATTACCATATAAGATTTTTTATAAGATCAGTTACGATCGTATATGAATCAGATACAATCGTATCTGAATCATATACGATCATATCTCATTTTTTTTCCCGGGCATTGTTGAATGGTAATGCCTAATGGAACTATAATCGCGCCATTTGTTTGCCAATGGAATATGGATCTGTATATATATATATGAAGACTCCATTGTTAAATGGTAATACCTGATAGAAATAATTATGCCATTGGTTTGCCAGTGCAAAATGGAGTCATGAAAATTAAAACGGTGATCCGAATGGCAAACGTATCCTAATATAGAAATAAAGGTTATTTTTTATAAGCTTATAATTCCAATGAAATAACATCACGGCAAGATTATGAACATGTTATATATTATGATTTACTTCTGTTTCTTTTTTCTCCGTTCAATTCTCACGAGGAATGTCTTTTGTTTTTTTTTCTTTATCATTTTTCCGCATTAAATTTTTCTTCCGACTACAATTAATTTTCTAGTACTATTACATAAATTATTTCGCGACAAACAGAAAATAATGCGAGAGTTAAGCATTGATAGACTTGAGACGGAATGTCTGATATCATCATCAATGTTCAATTGTATGTGCGTACATTGACACGTATAATAACATACTATATGTTCGTTCAAATTTCGCGCGCGGAACGAACGAGCTATTGGGCGACGTCAGAGCGTCGAGATCGAATCATATCGAATGCAATCGACAGTGAACGTGACCCGCTGCATGGTGAAGCATTTACGCGGTTGTGATTTACCGCCGGAATTATCGCGGCTTTTTTATTTACAAGTATATGAATGTATTATTGTATCTGCTGCAAAATTCTGTGTGAATTTCTTTTTGTAGTTTTGGTTTAATTTGTACGGTATATGGGTGCTTGCCGCTTAACCGCGTGTCTATTGACCATAACCTCAAATTTTGGCGTTGCCAAATGTTTGCAGCAACGTTGCTGCAACATTTCGCTGCTGTATGGGCTGTTATGTAATATCTATCCATTATGAATATTTATAAGTGTGTACTGTATAAAATATTGAGATGTCACTAACCTGTGTAAAAAAAGAACGATTTAATATAAGATGTTACATCCGAAAATTCTCCATCGATCATTATTCCTGAAAGGATAATGGTAAATGAATGGTAAATATTACTACTCGAACATCGCCATTCATTTACCGTTAATGGGAAAAAGCCATTCGAGTGGTAAATATTGCCAGTGGAAAGTCGCCATTCATTTACCATTAATAGAAAAAAGCCATTTGAATGGCGAATATTACCTTTGGCAAATCGCCATTCATTTACCATTATCCTTTCATGAATGGTGATGAATGGCGAATTTTCAAATGGTAAACCAATGTAACTTTTCCCCCGTATAAATAAAAATACGTCAATCAAATGTAATGATCAGATTAGGATATGGTCATATCACATCATGTATGATTGGATATGATCATATCTAATCATATTTTAGGTTTGATCATATCTGATCATATATTATATTATGATTAATCATATCTGATCATATATGAAAAATTGGCCAGGCCTGACCGTATCTGGTCATATTGACTTATATATGACCTGATACTACTATATCGGATCATGTATGAGTGGACATGACAATATACTGTCAGACCTGGCCAATTTTCGTATATGATCAGATATGATTAATCATAATATATAGTATGATTAATCATATCTGATCATATACGAAAAATTTGCCAGGCCTGACCGTATCTGGTCATATTGACTTATATATGACCTGATACTACCATATCGGATCATATATGAGTGGACATGACAATGTACTGTCAGATCTGGCCAATTTTCGTATATGATCAGATATGATTATCATATATGATCATATCTCATTATTTTTTCCCGGGATGTTCAGTGAGGCCAATTTCTTTATTATCTTTGAATGGTCAACGGTGTCAAAGGCCTTAGAGAAGTCGAAAAGAACGAGTATAGTGACCTCACGGCGGTCCGTTGCGTGCCGCACAACGTCCAGCACTCTCACCAGCGCGGCCTGGGTTGATCCTTCGGTGACGAAACCGAACTGATGAGGATCGAGGAGACCCAGGGTACGCAGGTACTTAGCCACGTCTGCCAGTACAATTTTCTCAAGAATTTTTGAGAGGACACACAGTAGCGAGATCGGTCTGAAATCGGAAGCGTTGGAAGGATTTCGCCCTTTCGGAACTGGCGTTATGTAGGACCTTTTCCATGCCGAGGGATAGACAGAATTCATCAAAGATGAGTTAAATATATCCAATATCAGTGGAGACAGCGTAACAATGCAGTGCCTCAATAAAAAGCCAGGGAAGCCATCCGGTCCGGATACGTGGGTATCGGCTAGACAGGCGTGCCGCGTCAGGGTGCTAAGTGTGACATGAGCAAAGTAAAAGGCTTCATCGTCAAAGGCCTCATTCGATGGAGAGCCTCCGGCGGCTGACCGGGCTCCTTGTTGAAAACCGAGCAGAAATAATTATTAAGCTCGTCTGGTGAGATGGTGATTGCCGGGCGAGAGCTGTTCCTAACCGACCCGAGACGGCGTAATTCTGACCACAGCTGTGTAGATCTTTGAGCAACTGCGAGTCGCGACAAATAATATTGGGCTTTCCTACGGTTTAAGAGCGCTTTGCACCGGTTCCTGCGCTCCTTATATTCGAGATGTAGAGAAGGCCTTCTTGTTCGTCGGTATCTTGAGTAGGCCTGATCCCGTAGAGTTATTTCCTCACGGAGTTCAGGTGTCATCCAAGAGGCCAAAGAACGCCGGACAGTGATAGTTTGATAAGGTGCATGAAGGTCAAGAAATTGCTTCAGTACATCATTAAAGAGCGACACCTTCGTACTAGGCTCTAGACTGGAGATGATAGGAGACCAGTCGTGCAATTCAAGATTGATTTGGAACGCCGGGTCACGCAAACGGCCCCAGTCGCGACGATGAATGATGCGTGGTGCCGTAGCACTCACTCTCGAGAACCTATAGTCAATCGAAATTAAGTCATGCCCAGGTGCAAACGCGAGGGAGATTTGGTCATGAGCCACGACCTTATCAATCGAGTCAACTATGCCCAGATCGAGCCAAGACGAGGAGTTAGCGGTGTGATAGGTAGGTCCATAAGGGACTATATCGAGACTATAACTGTGAAAAATACGTCGGAGATATGTGCTGTCATGGTTGGTCGTAAAAAAGTTGGAGTTCCAATCACCCATTATCACTTTGGAAGTGTACTCTTGGCAAGTAGTCTCCAAGAGAGCTTCAATTCTGTCTGAGAAGGCGATTTTAGGCTGTCTGTAAACAACCCCTACCATTAACTTCCCACCGGAAAAACCGGTGACACCGAGAAACAAGTACTCCGGTCCAGGTGTGTATGTGGAAGCGGCCGTTGTAGCGTCAATGCTCGTCCGAAGCGTTTGACGTGTGTATATGCAGACCCCACTCCCTCCATTCCCAATCCGATCACAGCGAGTTAGTTTGAAACCAAGTAGGTCAACAATATTATCGGAAATGTGGGGTTTTAGCCACGATTCGGAAATCAGGATGATGTCGTAGTTGTGCTCTGAGAAATATTGAGAGAATTCGTTGAAGCGCGGTACAAGAGATTGAGCATTAACATGACATATCCGTAGCTGAGATGGCATCCCGACAGTAGGCGACATGGGAGTTGCACGAGGGAGTCACAATAGTGAATTTAGTTCCTCAGTATGCGAGATCCGAATGACCGGTGCATCCTGGGTTTTCTTTATATGAACAGTCCCTTCACGCACCCAAACGTACTGAGAGTGTTTTTGTTTTGCTACTCCCTTAGCGGCCATTAGTTGGTTATGGACTTCGGAGGGTAAGAACTCGTTTATGTGGATTGCCTGTGAATCAGAGAAAGTAGCGTGCACTAATTTGGCGTTAACTGCGCCTTTCGCCCGCTTCCCTGCAAGGATACGATTCCGCAGTGACCCTGAATTAAGGCTTATGAAGAGTGAACGAGGTTTGTTAGTGGCCCTCGTGGCACGCATGCACCTTATGGTTGTGATTTGATCACGAGTCATTGCTACATTGATAACGCTACAGAGAGCGACGCAGAGATCCCGATCTTCCAAGTCTGATTCCGGTAACCCGGAGATGACGAGGTCATTAGCGTGCCAAGCACACTCTAGTTGTCTAACTTGATCGGAGAGTTCCACATTTGTAGATGTCCCAGCGACAGGAGGAGGTCGTTCCTCGATTTTAGTCACTCGCCGTTGTAACGAATTTGCTTTATTTTATATTGAAAATAAAGCGACACGAGTAAATATTCACCAGATATCAAATATATATTTTATTTCGCGTAAATTCGACGAGGCTCGACATTTTGCGTAACACAAAAAAAAAGGAAAACAATGGAATAATCTATTCCGAGGCTCGACTGACTTCGATGCGCAAGAGATATTTCGTGATCTCGGGCGTCGAGTGAGCGTAGTTCAAGAATCGTAAATATCCTCAAATATATCTATAGCGTAAACACGTACCTAAATTTCGCGTCGCTCGAGTGACCTCGACTTGGTGACGCATACAATAACCGAAATGACAATAACCGAGTCTCGCGGTCCCACTCAATCACATTACCCATTCCGTTACAATTAGCGAGGAATCGTTCGTATTTTACGATTAACATACGATTTATCTTAAGGCAACGAATCGCTCATCCGATTCGTCGGAATGACACTCGAGATAATAAAAAAAAAAGAAAAATAAAGAAAGTATGGGCATACAAAAAAAGAATACAAAAATCACGGGATTATGGCGATAACATAATGGTCGGGCGATTCATCGACCGGCACCGGACGAACGAGAGCATACTCGTAATAATGGGTCGTCTATGACGATATCAAATTGGGCAGGAACTCAAGGCGAGTTTTGTTAACGCGAAAAATGAAGTTAAATTAAGGCAAGAATGTTCATTTGAAATAAACTGCGTCACAGTCACATACCGCGATATGTGACGCTTCAACACTTCGCAACAACATGGCGATATATATATATAGATATACGGGGACTTAGCTTTGCATCGTGGCTCGATGATGAGGAGAGCGTGGCGTGGAGAGATAAGATGGCGGACGTCGTCTTTACGCGTAACGGTCGTGGCTTGGCTCGATCTATCTTTCTCTCTCTTTCTCTTTCGCGATCCTCCGATGTCGGGCGTCTATCGATGCGTAGCTATCCTCGTGGCGACATACGACGAAATCCATACGATGCGCGCGAATGCGAGAGGTCCACCGCAACGACGATGCAATTATCAAAAAAGTATCCCTCGGGATATTATCGACGTCGGATCCTCTCAGGGTCTCGACGATTGAGCTCTCGTGACTCACAACGGCCCAGTCCCACTCGGGTGCTGGAACGTTTTTTATCGTTAACAAATATTCGATCGTTGAACGCGTTGATATGCCGAAACGGCTGACAATTCTCGGGCGAAGCTTTACAATGACGGATTTTCTTTTTTACATACCTCGTAAGATCGCGAACAATAAATGGTCTCGGGGAGGCCTATGAGTATATATATATAGAGACTTGCGAACGAACGTTATTAATCGATGATGCGCTCCCCGAGACGGTTCCGGGTGGACTGGGACGAGGGATTAGACCGATGGCCCGGGCTTGCGTGACGGGGAGAGGGGGGAAAGACCACGCGGCCGAAGCCGGCCGGCGAAAATCGATCTTGATCGACGTGTCGACCGACCCCGGACGGGACCCGATAGATGACGCGACGAGGCCCGGTGGCTCGTTGGTCGTTACACCATGATAAGTCATCATGTGACTCCACGATAGCGGCGTTTGTGGCTTCGACGGCCTCCAGTCTGGTTGAGACGGTATTTAATTTGTCGATACATTCCCGAACATCAGCGCGAAGTCCGTCTATCCCAGCTACCTGCTATTTAATGGTCCCGATATCACCGTCTGTTCTAGCTACCTGCTTCTTAATGGTATCAATATCTCCAGCTACGTTCCCAATCCTGTCGAGCTTTTCTGACAGCCTAGGTATCCCTACCATTGTGGCTCCGAAGCTATCAAGCTTAGACTTGAAACTGGAGATTAGGCTTGAGATCCCAGCCAATTTGAACAGGTAGAGAGAGGGGATCAGTTGGGCCAGTGCTAGTGAGGGAACCACTTGAGACGCTGTTAGCACGCTTACGGCACGTGAAGCACGGAACGCTAGAGTTAGGAGGTAACGCGGACATCGACTTAATTCTCAGCTTGTTCTTGAGGCACTCACCGTGAAATCCGTGTCAATCATTTATACATAGTCTCACGACATTATCTCCCGCAACGAATTTCGTGCACAGACCACAGTTTACCTGCGGCATGATTAATTAATTGTCGCGATGACCTGTCGGTTTGTGAGACTACACGTGTGGCGAGAATTAAATCCCGTGTGTAATATGGAATGCACCTGTCAGCGTGCGAGGCAAGGCTTGTAGCAGATAGCGAGAGAGAGAGAGAGAGAGAGGATCCCCACCAGTTAGGTTAGAGAGACGAGAAGTCGGCGTGACGAAAGCCCGTGGTGACGGTGAGGGGGCGAGAGACGCGAGACGGAGGACTGAAGTGACAAGGACCAGAGAGAGAGAGAGAGAGAGAGAGCGAAAGAGAGAGAGAGAGTGATCCAGTCAATGACGAGCCGACAGTGACAGACGACGTAGTAGAAAATAGACGCGTGTTCCGAGGATCGAGAGCAGGCTGAGCTCTACCGCCCCGACAGTGACCAGTCAAGTCCTACTGTACCAGCACCAACCGTAGAGACCAAGAGGAACCAAGAGATGGTGCCGCCGTCGCGGATCCAGACCGAGAAATCGATGACAATGTCGATAGCGGGATAACAGCAGTCACGGAGTAATATGTTTGGGCATGCGAAATCCTGAGCCGTTGACAGATGTAGGTTAGAGCGCCCAGGCGAGCCCAAGATCTCAGCGAAAAAACCCAGCCAGAAAAATGCAGCAAGCGCAGGAGAGAGGCCAAACAAGAGAAGCAGTGCAAGCCAGTAGATACACGGAGAGAATTTTATGGGAAATAGTCCCATACTTCGTACAGTAATCGTGGGACATACTTGCATTATGGCGATCTATCCTTTATTTATGCATATCGCTACTATGAATACAGCAACGAACCAGTTGTGAGGTGAATCATTAATTACTATACGTATTCGTGAAATTGAAATTCTTCCGTTTCCTTTATAAAATGATTTTGTTTGCTGTACTGGTATATTATATGTACTAAGTATTCATTACATTTACCCGTATAGATTTGTAATCCTTCCCTGTGGAGGGATATTGATTTTTGAGAGAGCGTCGTACATGAATTTGTGCTTTTCAAGTTATAGCATATCCTGTAATAAATGTAGCACTGTATTCCTACTGTATATCAATTATTTCCATACTGGCGACAATAATTTGTTAGATACGATAGAAGATGAAACGATGCAATACCTATTATAACGTGTTTTATAAAAATAATACCGCACTGTGTGCCAAAAGTATTGTAATTATCACCATACATAAGAAACGTATTCTTCTTTAACTCAGTAAATTAACTGGTGCCCTAGCGACATTGTATCATTACCTATGTGTAAAGCAATTCATAAGGAACGTATACCAATATATCGGACTTGTATGGCAGATGTTCCCATACCGAACAGGAGTCACGGATTTTCAGAAAAGCCGCATCGCCGCCGCGGCTTTTTGTCAGGACGCCAGCTCTAGTGTAGAGTAGCATCTTAACGTGGTGAGGTCTATTTTGCAATTGATTTTTTTTCAAGATATATTTTATAATGATTCCGTCCGAAGAAGGCCCCGTGTTTCACGATGTGCAATGTATCATTCTAGATGATGATTACAAAATTATACTAATAACACGAGAATTGCTAGAATGTCATTTCGACCCGCATAAACTATCGTATAAAGTCATAGACCCAAACTGTTTTGAGTATACATACTTGACTTACGTAGATCTTCAAAATGCAGTTATAACATATAGTAATAATAGTAGCGACGGTTTTTCGTACATAATAAAAAAATGGATGTAATTTAAAAATAAATATATAATAATATAAGTTGTGAGTTTTAAAAAAATATATAATATTAGTTGACATGTATTTCGCTCGCCAGCCTATTATTTTCAATAAACAAAGAATTATTTAATTATGGTTTGGGATGTTCTTATAATTTCTTAACATACCGCGGTGCTATAATCTCTAAATTTGGATGAGGCTAAAGTCGCTGATTGCAGTTGTAAGTATGAGTACTGATTGATTTCAGTGACATACTTATAATTAAAAATCAGTGACTTCCATTGATTCAGATTTAGAGTAAAGCGCTATACCTTTCCTTGTCAAGGAAACGTAACCTTGTAGTATTTGGATTTGGGTTATATGATGCAGCAATTCTCAATATCAGATTTCAATACCAATTACCACACAATATTCGAGTATTAGCTTTACAGTATGGGAAAATTTGCAATATTGTGCTTGGATACAAATTACCATACAGTATGCGAGTATTTTCTGTGGTGTGTAGTTGAATTCCTAACGTTATACTAGGACAAGAATAACTATACTATAATGAGAATGCCTAATAAACACTGTATAGCGATTGTTGCTGTACTATAGTTCTGTTGAAAGAAATATACCACCCTAGCGCTCGCTGCTAGGCCAGTATGGCGATATTTGCTCTACCGTGTATAGTTAGAAGTACTCAGTAAAATTTCACATACGGTATTGTAGAAACTATCATATTGCAAGTATGTCCCACGAGTGAAATACTGTATGGCATCTTTTACTATAATTTTTTCTGAACGACTCCTATAAAATTCTCTCCGTGTAGCTTGCAAAAAGGCGTATGCAAGAAGACTAAAACAAAGAGGCCCGAAGGCAGAAGGCGGCAGTAAAAGTTCAAAGAAAACGGAGTGATAGAGAGACGTGCTGTCAGTACTCACCGAGAGAGAGAGAGAGAGAGAGAGAGAGAGAGAGAGAGAGAGAGAGAGAGAGAGATTGATGTATGATCGAGAGAGGTTGGGTTAGAGAAAAGAGGGATAGGGTCAAGAAGACTATGAGACAGGAGACCGAACTCGTGGGGTGGGCATAGGCACGTATGTGACCGCCGCCTAGGCGTCACAACGGGTCATATACATTGTGAAAAAATTGGGTCTGCATGGTAAAACTGTTAGCAACCTTAAAAGAAAATTCGTTACTCATACGAGTCCGCACTCGTACGGTTTACTGCATCTAGGTTATATGTATGTACGATACCAAGCTTGTACGATGCGTGCGACGCGAAGCTCTGACCGTGCAGGTCGGGCAGGTTCGCGACAGAATGAAGAATGAAGAATAGAAATGCACAGGCGCGCTTTCGGACTTTGCGGCCAGCAGCGACGTGTAGGAGGCGGTCCCATCTCAAACTGAAGGCTTGGATATAGTCTAAGAGCTGGCGACCAAATCCGCTCAGGAATTTAAGCCACAATAAAACTCCGACAGACACTTACGTGAAGGACCCTTTACCGATAATCGTTCGTCTGGCAGGCGGTGGGTGGTGGGTGCAGGTATTATGGGGTGGGGGGGGGGATAGTAATTTTATCCAACTTCATTTTTTAATGTATATCATTCCGCTATACTCCCAATGTACCCAAAAAAATTTGCATCTCGATCGGTTGGTAGAAAGGTGTTGTAACGCTTAATTATAATTTAAAAAAAAATAATAATTTTCCAGTAATTTTAGCCGGGCTCCTTTTTTTTGAGACGAGTTTATTTAATATGTAAGCCAAAAAAAAGGCACCCAAAAATAGTTGTGGGAACATATTGAAAAAAATTATCGAAATTATCGCGTTTCGTTCGAAAAGGAGCTGAGGAGTAAGAAAAAGCGCGCGTGGAGGGGATCTATACCGGCGAACAGAAGCGACGCGCCAAGAGAGTATGAACGCACTCGGGAATGCTCGGGTTTTCTCGCTCAATGGGTGCGAAAAGGACAGCGAGCTCGTCTCTGTTTAACCAAACACAAGCAACGCGCGGAGAGCGTATACGGACGCACTCGCCGGTAGATATCCCCCCCACGCGCGCTTTTTCTTACTCCTCAGCTCCTTTTCGAACGAAACGCGATAATTTCGATAATTTTTTTCAATATGTTCCCACCACTATTTTTGGGTGCCTTTTTTTTGGCTTACATATTAAATAAACTCGTCTCAAAAAAAAGGAGCCCGGCTAAAATTACTGGAAAATTATTATTTTTTTTTAAATTATAATTAAGGGTTACAACACCTTTCTACCAACCGATCGAGATGCAAATTTTTTTGGGTACATTGGGAGTATAGAGGAATAATATACATTAAAAAATGAAGTTGGATAAAATTACTATCCCCCCCCCCCCACCCCATAATACCTGCACCCACCACCCACCGCCTGCCAGACGAACGATTATCGGTAAAGGGTCCTTCACGTAAGTGTCTGCCGGAGTTTTATTGTGGCTAAAGTTCCTGGGTCGATTTGGTCGTCAGCTCTCCGTATAATAGGTGTTCGGTCTCCTGTCTCTCACCTTCTTGGATTAGGATGTCCAGTGCGTTTCGCCATCCATAGTATACCTGAATATACGTGTATTATTAGTAGCTAGAGAACAGCAGCGCGTATGCGTGCCGTTCTATCCATTGCATGTGTGAGTCCACTCTATGAATTTACTGCGTCTTCGTCTCGCGTGTTAATTTTAATATTTAACTGCGCCGTGTCTCTTAATTTTACATAATTTATATATTGTATACTATACATCTACTATGTTGAGATGTCACTACTTCTTTCTAAGTCCATATGTGTTTGCTCATGTGGACAAAAATGTTAGTGGTCTAATATATCGTGTAAGTGAAAAACATTGAAGAAAATAAGAAATGTGGTTAAGCATGGCTAATGATGGTGGAACGGACGGGCCTTCAACAAATGTTACATTCAATAAAGGTTTGTGTTCTTAATATTACATTTAATTGTACATTTTAAAAACATATCGAGAAATTCATGACTATTTCTGTACACAAAAGTCTCTGTTCCGAACAACTTTTATTTATTATCATTATTTATCTTAAAAAATTCCCGAATTTTCAAATAAAAAGATTTGGATCATGGAGAGTACAGATAGAAAAAAACAATAATGGTTGTTATGACGATACTTCAATATGTTACCATTCAGACCAAATTTTTCCGCAATGTATATAGTCCCTTTGCCTACGTTTTGCTGTAAAACTTGGGTACGATTCACAGTATCGTTTTTGAGAAAAAAATTTGGAAAGTCGACGTGTTTCGTATATGTTAATTAACTGTACTTATGATAGAGAAATTCTGACCATATTTCTGCAGTGTTTACGTAATATTTGACAAGAAAATTTTACCAATGAGCTCAAACGACGTTCAAATGAGGATCCGCAGTACTGTTATACAGTTATTAATTAATTTATCAGGGAATGTAGCCGAAAATCAAGCACATAGAACAGACGGTCGAAAGACAGCAACGGCGTAGACGGCACATATGTTCCCTGACTTATCGACATTCGGTATCATAATGATTCGGAAAGGACACTCATTCAGGATAAATAATAAAGAGAATTATTTCATCTTATTAGTAATTCAACAATTCGTTAAAAACAACCTTTGTAATAGATTGTTAATAACAATTTTCACCGAATGTGGGTTAAAGCAAATGAAATAAGATATTGCCAAGTTATATCTTGCTATATTCGGCCGCATTTAATATTATTTGGCCAAACTAAAAATTTATAACGACAACTAAATATTTATTTCTCTATATCCAACTCAATATATATTCAGATTGCGTACATTCTTTTTTCCGTTTTTAATAATTTAATAATAAAAGTTCACAGTCATTGAGTTTTTGTTTAAACTCATCCATTTACAGTATTCATCTTTTAAGGCGATGTATCACACCCTCCGACCACCTCGAATACGCGAATTCTACTTTCTCCGAGATGATACAAGCGATCAGGATAAAATAAGCTTAGCCACCGCAGTATGTTGGCAAAAAGTGGCTAAGCTTTTTTTATTGCGATCAGTTGCGTCGTTTGGGGGAAAGTACCTTCAAAGATTTTCAGCTGTCTCTCTCGCACTCACGTGTCACGTGGTACATGCGACTTCGCCTTAACGCGAACTTGAGAATTGGCTGTAACGGCATCCCGAGATTTTAGGTTATATACGGGACGCGTACGTCTTTAACTTCCCGGCACTGCTGCCAACCTGAACATTATCCTGTAGCATGATTTACAGCGTTGCCAAATCATCTCGGGAATCTCATGTGAGACAAAATTATAAAAATAAATGATATAAGATCACAAAAACACTTTTTGCAATCACAAATAATTCAAAAAAGCGTATTTTTACAATTATCGTTTAAAAAATCGTCCGAAATATTAAATATTACGAAATATTAAATATTAAATGTTAAATATTATGACTATTTTGCAGCATGCAAGTGGTAACAGTGGGTCAACTCAATGTATATAAGCATAGGGCACCTCCCCCTTTATTCACCCCACCATTTAACCAGCATAACAACCTTAATACCATAACTATTTACTATTTCTGTACACAAAATTCTCTTTTCCCGACAACTCTTATTTATTATCATTACTTATCTTAAAAACGTGCAGAATTTTCAAATCGATATATTTGGGTCATGGAGAGTGGAGAGTAGACCTAATAAATAAATTTATAACAATTTACAAAGAAACCGAACGAAACACCACACAAATGAATTTGACTCCTTCAGAAATAGTCAACATATTCTCCATATGTTTTTAAAATATATAATTAAATGTAATATTAAAAACACATATCTTCATCGAATGTAACATTTTTTGAAGGCCCGTCCGTTCCACGATCATTAGCCATGTTTGACCACACTTTCTTATTTTCCTCAATTTTTTTCCCTTATGCGGCATATTAGACCACTAACATTTTTGTCCACGCAATAGCACATGAACTTGAAAAGTAGTAGTAATATCTGAACACAGTAGATGCACGGTATATACATAAATAATGTATGTAAAATTAAGAGAGACGAAATGAAATATTGCAATCAACACGAGGCGAGAAGACGCAGTAAATTCAGTTGTGAACTTATACATACAACGGATAGAACAGTGTGAAATAAGGATATTCCTGTAATTTAATGTTTTCACGCATGTCATCTCTCCTCTTTCCCTCTCACTATTCTCTCGTCTGATAAGAACAAAAAGCAAATTCCACCGATCATATACAAGTATTCACTTCTGACCTTGTACCACGTGTATATACACGCACCCGGTTCTTTTAAATCTGGCTGATTTTTTCCCACCGCAATCTGAAAATAGATGGTCGAATTTTGATTCAGAAGTATTCATTTCGTACAGTTTGAATAGTGCAGGTCGTTCAGGTAGCCCGGGTATCTGATGAATACTCGAACTAACCGAATAGTCCGGAGTAGCCGGGTTTCGAAGTACCGAATACGTCGGATTACGGTAGCCCGAATAGGCGAAAAATCAGTAGCTCTATTCGTCGCCATTTGTGCCTAAAATAACGAAGATATCGAAAAAATTTTCCACACTTGTTGTTGAGAATTGAGAGCTCTGAAAACTTTTGATTAAAATATTTTTTTTATAAAAGCTATAGAAAAAAAATGTATAACGCAAATAACAGGTTTTCAGCTGTTTATTGATATTTTCGCAATTGAAACCGAGGTTTTTTAAAACTAAACTAGCATTTTTCAGGTTATGTACTATGCCAGTCATATTTATCAATAAAAAAAACGACAAATCTTCTCGCTGAACGAACCCACCAAATTCTAATTTGACTGAACTATAAACTATAAAAGCATATGTACTGCTCAAAATGTATAATGCACACGCCTGGACTCGTACTCTGTTCACCGATCGACTTCTATCAGTCAAATTCGACAACTTTCCGCTCTCTCGTTTTCATAATTCATGTTTTACTAACTACGGATAAATATACCATGGGCCATATAGACAAACCACATATACCAAGATTGATGAATGATTGCACATTTTGGTTTTCGCGAAGTCGTTTTCGAACTTGATGGGTGTACAGAATACGGCCCCTGAACACGAGAGTGGGAGTGCGTGGAGATTATTAAGTTATAGGGATGTTTACAGACCCCCCCCCCCCCCCCCCCGAGTCAAATTATGTGAGCGTTCATTGACCTAATTTACACTGCAAGGATCGAGTTGACGTTTGATGTGAGTGCAAGCAGGACATCCGAGTGGATCTCTCTCTTGCACTCACGTCAAACCTCAACTCAATCCTGCCGGTGTAATCTTAGGTCATTGTCACTGAAACTCCCTACGAAACTGTAATAGCGCTTTCCACTGGGGAACTCGGTGCAGATTTTTATACATGCGAGTGAGTGAGACAAAGATGCACTGAGTACATATGTGTCTCACTTACTCTCATCCGAAAAACTTGAGTCGGTGCGCATTCGGTGCACCAGTGGAAAGCGCTATAAATTTTTTAACGAAGCACACCACCGTAAGCGCGTTGTTTGAATTGAAATAGAACTTTGAATATTTGTGTCGAACGTTGATTATTTTTATTAAACATAGCTGAGTATGATCATATGCGCGGGTTTCCTTTCAATTTTCTTACTGATTGTTTTCCGTAATTCCACAGCGACCATAAACTTGTTTACTTGTTATTATATTGACATGTACATGTGTCTAAACTAGGCTTGAAAAAAAATTATAATTTACGTATAATATTGTGCACGGTTGAAACAATGTTCATAATAAATGTAATTTCTAATAATGTGGTAACTGTAGGTATTGGGAACTCACAAATGTCACCCTGACCTCTGGCGGCCAAATTTCCAAGTACTTCTCTCCAGTTGCTGCCTGATGATTACCATTAATTATCATGCGAATTTGTCACTTTTTAACAATCATTCGAAATCTACTGCTTTATTACAAGGAATAAATCATAAATAAAGATCGAGAAGACATAGTCGATATTTTATGCGAGGGCATGAGATTTTCATCGCACGCAGAATATGAATAATCGTTTTAGTTATGTCGTGTAAACACAAGTGACGTGACTTTCAATTTCATAACTTATGAAATATGGACGATAATTTATCCATAAAACATTTTTCATGCGATAGCTTGATATTTTAACTAATAATTTATTGTTCGAACGCATTTATTTAGCCGAAAAGTGACGGGAATTTTTAAAAAAATTTTGAGGTTAAACATGGGATGTCATGTAGGTTCATTGTAATCCTTATGGCGATAATCACTTGATCCGTATCCAATTTGCGCAGTGGATTCTATCCACGCATAATCCTCAACGGTAATAAACCCTATTGTCAAATCATACTACAAAAATCGCATTTTGCCGAAAAATATGCGATAATCCAGTGTTTACAAATGCTCCCTATGCTGCCCCATGCTAACTAGAGCTGGCCACTGGCAACGAACTGGAGAGAAGAGGCCATATTGGATAGGCCCCGCCTCCGTGTTGATTCCCAATTGCCGCAAATCTCCTTGCGCTCTGTTAACTATTGAGCCCAATGGCTACTGGATTATCAGTAATTAAAAAAAAAAATCATTTCCATTTAAATAGATAGTATAGCTAAAGCGAAGCGTAACACTTTTCAAAATTTTTGAAAGTTGTGAAAGTTTGAAAGTTGTGTACTTGACTAAAAAATATCTACGTTAAAAAAAATGTATCCGCAAATTGAACAGCGGATCGACGAAAATCCTGCGCTCGGTTTTAAATAATCTTTTCGAGAATGCTCGTCCAAATTTTCGAGTCAATTAGGCTAGTCTCCTGGCTATCATGGTTATCATGTTCTCCCATGGCGCCTAGGCTATAATGTTTCCGGGGAACGTGATAGTTGTACTGCAAAATATAATTTTGAGGCAACACTTACAGTTTCCAGATTTAAAAAATTAAAATTGATATAAATTTTGTCCAAATGTTCTACAGTATCTACCTCATAAAGAATTTTTTCATCTATCAGTTCGATCAAAATAAAATTTGAATTCTACCCCTTTTTCAGACCCGCTCTAGTGTGCCCTCCTCTTGCTCTAGATTACTGCACGTATAAGCTCTCAACTAAAAGTTTAGTTCAACCAGAATTTATGTACTTCGCGATACGAAAAAAATTTGAAAAAATCAATCGTGTTGAAGGTGTTAACATTGATTTTCGATAATAATATTAATGTCAAAAAGTTATTAATAAATTTTTTCAAACAAATTTGCTCAACAAATCGTTAGAAAACTTTCTTTTTTGTCATATGAAATGAATTGGTTGCCTTTCTGAATAAAAGAATTGATTTATAAAAGAATTTTTTCTTTTTTGAAGTCTGCAAAATGTTGAGAAATGGACGAAAAGTAGCCAATTTTTTTTACTGTACGTTTTCAATAAAAGGTTACTCATCCCGGACATTGCGTAAATATTTTCTTGAATTGTAATAACTTTTTAGCATTAACATTATTCAAAATCAATGTTCTTCGTGGTTTCTATACGGTTGATTTTTGGACATTTTTTTCAAGCTGAGACTTTCTACAAAATTTGGAACTTTTTGATGCTTATATAAAAAGTCAATATAAGACGACACCCTGTTACCGTGGTCCGACCTAACGGGGTGTGTTCCTTAATTATATCAGTAGAGCCATCAGTTGCTGGTCAGCAGCTCAGCAATTGATAGGAGCGGTGAGTAGTATGTGGACCACTATATCCAACCCCACTCCTATCCCCACTCCTATCCCCTCCACTTTCCCTCCACGGCGGAGCCTCTTTCCGAGCGTGGTGGGGGTAATGGTGGGGAGAGGTGGTGGGGGGGGGGGGGAGAGTTCCGCGGGCTGGACATAGTGGTCCGATTATTATCATTATTCAAATAATAATAATCCATACTTTTTTCTCTTAATTTAATTTTATATACATTTTCACTTAATTATACGTAATGCTTTTATACAATGAGAAAAGGATTTATCTTTTACGGGCTATAACAGTTTTAACGATGTGATCCAAATGATGCGTCAGTAGATTGTCAATTATCGTTGTTTTTGTACAAGTAGGTAATTCGTTATATGAATTATTCGGTGATGTTCGTTTTTGGGTAGCTCTCTCTCGTATTTTCGCACGCTTCGTGCGAATATTACGGCGTATGCAGCTCGTTGTAAAAATGGATGTTTCTGATGTTATTGCATCTACAAGAGAGTCTCTGCAATTTGTTATCTCGTTGCAAACACGACGAAGCCACGAGATATTTCTGTTTATACTGGCTTGTAATAATGACAGTATAATGAAGAGCTCTTTTGTAAAACAGAATATCGGTAACGAGCGATGTGCAGGGTCTTCTTCATCCTCTATGTTGAAATGATTTTGAAAATCGTGCCAAGAACGACCGTCCATAGTTAAACAACCATGGATATAACATTTGAAGCTAATCACAGGCCGTAACGTACCGTTCCGACAAATATCAAGGCCCACCCACACAGATTTCGTCCCCAAATTATTTAGCTTATAGGCGAACGGTAGCAGTAGCGCACGTAGATTCTTAGCACGTTTCGCATACATCGCAGGACTTAATGATTTGTTGACGGTTTGAATTCCAGATTATTGAATTTTGTTCCACGATATTCCATGGCCAAATTATTTTCACGGGCTGCGGCTATCATCTGCTGAAATAGCTGATCGTCTTTTTCGAACAATTGGACGAATCTGGCTGGTAGGAAGCACGCAAATGTGTTTTCCACGTCGATGACGATACGCGTGCCCCATTTAGTTTGAACGGTTCTTATGTCGCCGATGCTGTAGTCTTTTTTGAGCTCTAGTTCCGATAACTTTTTCACAGGTAGAAACGCGGCCGTTTGTCCTACTTTGTTGATTCGTGCGAAATCCATCGTAAATATCGAGTTCGTCAAATTTTCGTGTTAAAGAGAGAAATTGCGATCTCGTTTGTATTATTGCTTTGATACTCGCAATGTCGTGTGAAAGTGTTTCTATTCGCCGCTTTAATTCGCGTAGTTTTCTCAGCATACACCTCAAATGACAGCAAATGAAAGTCTTTAAGAGTTTTTGAAGTTTACTTCGATATCTGACCACGGTTTGATCGCGAATGATGGTCGTTCTCCAGGGTCTATCTTATACTCTGCAGTCGCCCCTCCACTATACCTCCCCCCACTATAAAGATTACTCATTTTATTAGAAATACCAAAGACAAAAAGAAACCTGATCGTCTACATATGATACTCTATAATGATGACTCATTTCCTTAGACATAAAAAAGGCAAAAAGAATTTTTTTCCTACCGATTCGAAGAATCGATGGTTTGATGCACATTCCGCTTGAAATATGATCGTCGCTAAAAGTGACTTTTGTACCCAAAGAATGCTGACTCCAAGGCGCGTGATCGCAGTTCAAGGATAGGTAGAAAAAATAAAACGTGAAAAATTTCAATGTCGATTTTATTTCTTATATTAAAATTAGATTCATTATTGCCGTACACGGGAACAACAGTTCTGTATACAGTGTAAGTTTTTATGATTAAAATTATTTGTACCACAGCCACCACCAACCGCAGAGTCCATATTGAAAACTTTGCCCCGAGGCTTAGACTTTTCGCGTTTTTTTATATACGCATTATAATAATCGTTCACTGTTTTATCGTTTCGGGATAAATCATCTGAAAATACGCTTCGAAACTTATTAATACCAAAGCCAGTAGACATATAATGAAGAAACATAATGCAATACTGTCCGCAACACTGCGAATCTGGACCCTGAAGCTGAGTAGCGTTGCATCGGAAAAGCTTGCAGTTTCTTCGGAGTCGGATGAGATGCTGCGGAACGATTGGAGGGATCCCGTAGCTGTCAAAGTATCGTCCTTCTCCAGTTCGATCGACGTACATGGCGACCCAGTGGGATCCGGGTAATTTGTGGCCATCGGTATTAACGACAAAAGCTGTCGGCCACGTCCACACCTTCGGGATACGATCGGCTGGGTATACGCCTATCGTGTGGTCTGGTATGTTCCGCAAGGCCTGCAGAATTTCTAGACTGTTCATAGCAGCCTGAAACAGAAGGTTTCTTTTTCTTTTCCTCGCGAGGCCCGTCTAAGCTCCAGCTCGTGGTCGTTCTATATTCCCATAAGGAGCCGATGCGATCTTTATGACAAAGCCAATCTTTTATTTGTTTCGCATTATTCAGCGCACATTTGTACGTGAGATTGTTATGTAGCGATCCGTGGTATATGCAACGAGTGTCATCCTGATGAAGATAGCGGAATAAAGGAGCCTCCTCCTCCTCCTCTAAATTTATAATGAAGCAACCTGTCAGTTGCGCCAGGTACTCTGATTTTATTGAACCCCTTGTGAATATTCGATCAGATTGTTCCGCAATATTTTTCAAAATTGATTCCATATGTTGCGACGTTGTATCGCCCTCACGCCATTGTAAACCATGATGATTTCTAGTCAACCAGGAATTCTGACGCTTCAGCGCCGGTGATAGATCCTCATTATCGTGAGGTGACGACACAAGCCAATGAGCGGTGTACGGTCCGTGTAGGCAAATGATCGCAACTTCTTTCGGCACAAAACGATTGTTTTATCTCGCAAACCCTGTATATCGATTGCGATATTCATGATGCTTTCTCGTTGCTCACTCTGATAATACTGCTCAGCTCTTTGCGTCACGGAGACCTAGCTCAGCGGATACAAATTCTGCTGACTATCCAGAAAAGTCAACGATTACTTGTCGGGATGAGTCAATCTCCAGCACATTATCATACTCGGCGTACACAATACAATTTACCGTTGATGCGAGAGCCTTTTCGAATCGTACTTCTATTCTAACACTGCCGTGTTTTACCAAATTCCAATGAGTACTGCTGTTTGCTGATAAATCGGGCGTAAGATCAAACGCGAAAAGGCCCTTCGGGGTAGGCCTCCCGTGAAATACAATTACCTTCATTGAGAAAGTGAATACCCGTTCCGGAGAACAGAGTATGATACGCGTCTACGTAAAGCTTCGATTTTGTAAAGTCGGGCTGCAGAGCCTTTGACGGTATTTGCATACCATCCACATACAACGATAGATAATTGATTTGATAATTTTTAAAATTAAACGGGTTTTTATCGAGGCAGCCGTTGAACGCTTTATTATCGACGAAACCGATGATGATACGTTTTGGTAGCTGGCCGAGGATTACATTATCGAGAGTTTCGCCATGTACTCCGCTATGCATGGATATAGCCTTTACCTCCACGCGTGTCAGGGGATATTTTGCCGTAGCTTTACACAGAGTTCTTGCATGTGCTAAAAGTATACCAGGTGCTATCTTGGCGCGACGTACGAGAAGCGACGCTTCGACAATATGTATTTTATAGTTTGCCGTCCCGCCCGTAAGGCAAAATGAATTATTCGTGCGTACGAGTCGCAGACGCATTTCAACACCGTTCAATAAGAATCTCTCTTGATTAAAGACATCGCAGTGAAGATGACCGAGGAGATCAATAGATTTTCCACTGCTAAGAAGGTCTCTGCGGCTAACAAGCCCACCGTTGGCTGTATCTGTATCCTCCATTTTTCCCGGTGTATCGGCGAATCAGAGCACACTCGTAAGATGAGAGTTTTTTGCGCCGTCTCCATAATTTAGCAGTGTTTCAATGTATGCTCTGTATGCATACGCGTTATTCGGGGGCGATACAAGTTTCTGATTGAAAAACACATCTACTTGATTAAACATTGAATGCATCAGATTATTGACGGGGCCTATTTTAATCGTTGAATCAGGCTTCTCAGCCAAACACTGTATTTGAACGCGCATGCTTAGCATGGTGTGAGCAAGATCAATGTATTCATCACCCCGACCAGGTACCACAAACTCAATTGGTGAATCATTCGTTAAAGATGAGATCGGTTTGTAGTACACCCATTGTGTTCCTTCGATGGTGGTTTGTGTAGGAGGCAGTGTAAATAGCTCGAGCTCTGACTTTAAACACTCGCAAGAGTGTGTGTGTAAGAAAGCCATATTTACCCTCTCTCTCTCTCTCTATGCGAAAATATCAGCCACCGTTCGTAGAGCCTTCCTCTTCTTGGTTGTTCTTCTCTTATTTATCCTCCTCTTTGCCGTTGCCCGCTTTCTCGGTTTTCTCGACGAAGACATAGCTTTCTTTCTTTTTTTCACACTATGGATACGTCGCACACCGCGGCCGGAAATGGAATGCCGAGATCGATTAATTTTTGCCATTTTATAGCCAGAACCCTTCATGAGCGTATCAATTTTTTCCTCCGCCTTTCGCTTCAGATTTTCGCCAGACTCGCGTAGACGCGTTTTGAACGCTTCTCTTAGTCGTACACCATTGTCCATTATATCGGTGGCAACATTAACACCGGCACGCAGAGCCTCCTTGCCGACAGCCCGTGCTCCATTCTTCAAAAGAGGTATAATACGGCGGAAAAGGCCACCGAGAAAACTGCCAATCCCGTGGCCCCTTTGATTCGGTGAGCCCATGTACACGTTACTGATACCCCCATATCCGGTCCGAGCACCGCCCGTTTGCATATCAAAGTATTCATCGTAATAAGTCATTGCGATGACTTCTCTAATCCATACGCTTGAACTGTAATGTCACCGTCAGCGTCCCGTACTCAAATGGTATAGGCTGTCCAAACTCATCCCTTATATCGATATCAATCGATTGAAAGTTTGTATGAAGCAGAGGTACGTAGCGTGGTGGCGAGAAACCTGTAATCTTCACAGAGCCGTAATTGTTGCTATCCGCGGTATAAGATGGTACAACACGTAACAGAGGTGCATGCACATCACCGGTAATGTAGGGTTCACAAATATCCGTATAAACGAATAACATATCGGGAATAGCATTAGTTAGGCTGGCAGGTCGTGCGCCTGTATAGCCAACATCTCTGAATGCAGGCGGGAGCGCCACACTGCTGGGTGTGGTAAACCCTAAAATCTTGTTGAGCCTTGGTGAGAAATGGAAAGCATGAATGAAATTTTCGCAAGAATCGCACATACGGGTCACTTGGACGTAGCCATTGCAAGTGCGCTGAAATAGTAAATGACCAGCAACGCCCTGTAGTTCATTTATTACTTCGAGCAATGAGTCTATACTCTTATATACACCGGGTGGAACATACACGCAGCTCTTTTCAAAGTCAATAGCAGAATCGTGAATACCCGATTGTACTTTATACGGTGCGGTCTTGATGAAGTTCTGCTCGTCTTCCTGAGGTATATGCAGGATCGTCATGGGTATATGTATTTCTGTGTCCAACGGCCCAATTGCCTTGCAAAGATACGCGCTGTAGCAATCGTGTGGTATAACGCGTTGTCGTATTTTCCGGGTAATATTTCATATTGCTGTTGTTCCGATCGTTCGAAATCGGCTATATAGAGGTCCTGCACGGCGTTATCTTCGGAGCAATTGTCGGGCCACCCACTGGCTTCTTGTTTGATTTTTAAAAACGTGTTAATGTATTCGACAAAATGCCCCCCTGTCTGTGTATCGCAATTGAATTGTGTCGTTTCATATTGCCAGATTTCAGTCACGTCTATCACTCTATACCCACACGACACGGCTTTTCGCAACTCGTCAACAACCCATGTACCCTTGAACACGCGCTCTACAGGGTCTTCGTGTGTGCATTCGCCCTGATTCATATTCTCACAGCAGCTGCGGCATAGAGCAAATAATAACCGGTTATGCATACGCACTGGTAATACGGGGTGGTATAGATTACGAGGCGGTAATACGGTGCATTTTACGAGGCCCTCAACGAGAGTGAGATCGGTGTTATCAGGACCTGTCAATTCCATGCACTCGTTACCCACGTATACTTTCGGATGGCCCACGGGATATTTACCGAACTTACATATATATGGGTACAGAGAGCAAACGTCTACATATCGTATTTTTTCCGTAGCGTCAACGTCGTAGAGCGTAACCATGTTTTCTGTTCGTCCTCCGAAAAAAGCATCACGAGGATTGAGAGGCTCTGCTGTAACTAAAGGGTTATCTTGCAGGAAAGTTCTCATCTCGGCTGTCGAATTTAACAAACGGTCATATTCACACTCTCAAATTTCTGTGAGCAAATACCCTCCCGTTTGAATTCTATCAGTTACTGCTGTTGTTCTCTCGAAACGCTCGTCCATGGATATTCCATCGCTTTGTCGACTGTCTCTGTTTGTGGGATAGCAACGTGGGCAACCGTGCCAATAACAACCGTGAAATTGTAATACATGCGCCCCGTTAGGAGTCTCGTAGTATCTGTCTACCAAGAGATTTTGCGGTAGTCTAAACTCGCGTGATCGGCCCGCATGAATAATACGAACACCCAGTGAGTGCTACATCCACGATAGCCATGAAACCGCTTTTTTCGATTGATTTTGCGCCCATCTGTATCCCCTCGTGGGTATAATGCCCATTGAATTATCTTTCAAGAAATTTTTTCGAAAAACTCTGAAGCAGGCTGATGCTATTGTTGTACTTTCATCAAAAGGGCAGACGCGACCGCTGGTAATGAACATGTTGCGAAAATCCATACACGCGCGTCGCAAAATCGTGACATCTGTCTTACAATAGCTGATAAGCTCTTCCGAAAAAACGAATACGTAATTTTTGTCTTTTGTTTCGCGATACCAATCGAGAAATTTCCGGCGCTCATCGGCGCGCATCGTGTCCGGAGAATAATGCTCGAGAGGCGGAAATTCGCCTACGTAATTTTGATTTTCAGGCCTGTTAAACAAATGTGGAAAAGTGCCTTTAACGATAGCACCGGTAAGCCCAAAGGCTTTCGGTAAACCGCTCAGAGGCATATGGAAGTAATTTAGACTGTCGAGAAATACGATTTTTCCGACGCGCATCGTAATAATTTTCGTACCGTTCATGATTAGTGTGGGGAGCTGAGTTTTTTTCTCTTCGATGAAATGACGCAGGATGAATTGAGCGTCGAAACCCCCTGCATTATGAGCGATACAGATTGTACGCGAAAAACCTTCGAGCGGTTGCATGGCTAATTCGACAAGCTAGGCTACGGGGCTGTGACTAAACACAAATTCGTGTTCCCCGCAATGCTCGCACGGTTCGGCTATAGAGTCGTTAACACAGCAAAACGTGCAAACTCGTTGAGCCACGCAAAGATTTGGCTCGTTTACATGAGTAGTCGCATCACCCTTCACAGGTGTGCTCTGCTGTGTTTCAAAATCATAAAAAATAAATAGTATTTTTTTCAAGTCCGGAGTACTACGAATCGGTTTCATGAAACACAGATGATTACTAGGCTGATGAGATTTGCACGTTTTGCAGAAGCCTACCCCGCATTTAGGCTTCTCTTTTTTTCTAATGGCCTTATTGCTCGAAAGCAGTTACGGCACCGTTTGAGAGATTCGCAAACGCTAGCCTTTCTACGCCTCATGGTCACCAGCGGTGCCTTATGCCTCTGTAAGCATGCCTCTCCGAAAAAATCGCGGTTGCATGCTTCGCATCTGATTATATTGCGCGATCGCGTATCGCACGTCTGTAACCCCCAGCACCGAGGACATTTTTTTTTTGAACATCTATGGCCGAATCGCCGATATGCTGTGTTACATGATGAACAGAAATCTCTACTGCCGACAGCTGCTCTGAGATTTAGAATAGGCTCGAAATGATGTGAACGCTCGTAATACAAAATGTACAGGGTGTGCTGAATTGTGCCTACGCTGTTCAGAACACCCTATCTTCCGTCAAATAGTGGCTCCTCCCCGCGACCCAAAGTTAAAAATTCGTAAACGACAATTGCAAAACCGTCTCGTGCCAAATGATCCTGATAGCGTGCAATCTCGTACATACCACAGCCCTCTACAGGTACGCGAACATCTGCTTCTCTTGTAAGCTCGAGTGCTGCCTGCTTTTGCGCACCCCCATTGATTCGCATAATACGCCGCCATTTATCATGTAGGCTACCCGAGCGTATTTCTCCTCGTTCTGCGTATGCTCGAGCCACTACCAGCGAACACGGTAAACATAGATTGTCGCTATTTCGGATCGGAAGAATAGATCGTTTCGCGACACCCTCGTGCGTGAGACCTTTCCGACCGCACCCTTCGACCCCCTTGACAGCGCACATTTTTATTGTGCACGAATCGTCAATATTTAAAGATGACGCACTTTGCGCCACGCTGCTTATCAACTGCCAGATATCTTCGAATACATAATCTCGAGCCGGTCGGAAAGATAGCCACACGGGGCCGTGCGGCAAGCTATTCGCTATAAACGAAACGCCTACATAATCGCCTCCTTCGCAGGAGCTCATGATGTGTGTTAAGAGATCACGAAATGCACCGTTGAGCCAATCTACCACGCTAATGCCGGAGTCTGGCTGACGAATTCTTAATGAGGTTTCACGCCCTCGTAGTTTAAATCGCTTAAAATATCGCGTGTAATCACCGATGATTTCGAAATGTTTTCCGGGTGGATGTATTTCTTCGAGAAGCCCGCTCCTTGGTACAGTACGTCGCCTGCCTGCTCCTTTTTGCACCTCTGGAAAAGAGTCTCGTATTAGATTCTAGAATGGTTAAATGCAAAAATTATTGTGTTTTATCAATATTTTTACCTCTCACGAGTCGTAGTACTGCTTAAACACTTCGATATTATCAATTAAACAAAGATGCTGGCGAATACCCTGTTACAAAAGGACCCACTTACTTACTTGCTTACTAACTTTTTCATATATAAGAAAAATTATTTACCTGCGTCGTCAGCAGCCACGAGCATTTGAAACCAGCGATCCGCTCTTCGGAATGGCTCGTTTATGCCGTCTTCCTGTTCATCCTCAACAACAGAAGGTCCGTCATCAGCTCTTTGAAAAGCCTCGTCTCTCTCGTTCTCGATAGGGTATTCCCACAACTGGTTTTCACGCTGGTCAAAAACATTATCGTTGCGATCCTCTAACGTTAACGAAACATCACCAGCGCTGGTTTCTGAGATTGCTCGCCGTCCGGAATTGCACAGACCTGATGGACCTGGTACAGCATAGTCTTCTTCTTGTGCTACCTCCCGACCGACGAGTTCTGGACAAATGTATAATTTAAAATTGACGCAACACCAAATTTTTTTGGCACCTTAATTTTAACTTACGTTCGAAAATCGACGAGGTAGTCAATATCACCGAATGGTGTTCGATGTTGGAAACGGTGCTCATCGGCTGCCCATCATTTTGTTCGGCGCATGATGGGCGTTGGTTCGTTACACTCCTCTGCTGACATGCTAATTCAGCAGTCCAAGCCCCCTCTATAAGAGCCGCTTCTTCATCTGACGATCCATCCAAGAGCTGTCGATATACTATATTAGGTGCACAACCATTAAATCAATATCCCTCTTTTAATAGAAGTAGTGCTTTCAGCTCATAATTTTTTCCGGTAAACGAGCCGTGTTAAAATTTCATATAAATGTTTTTATTACGATAATAATGTAAGGAGAAAGAGAGAGCTCCATATCAATTTAATAAAACAGAGACAGAGAAAGAGGAGCTTGATGAATAAAAATACATTTTAAATATATCATATTGAAATTCTTAAAATACTTTTTCTAACGATAACAGGCGCTCTGTACCACTTTAATGCAAGAGAGAGAGACAGCGAGAGGTAGAGAGCGCGGAACCACGCTAAGCATAGTACAAAGAGTAGAGCTCGATAAATGAGGCTTAACTGTACTAGTGCAATAATAGCCATGAAATTATTTTTTCTATACGATTTAAGTATTAAGAGCCATACCGCTTTAACGAGAGAGAGAAAGAGGAAATTAATGAATAAGAACGCTTTTTGAATATATTGCATTGAAATTCGTAAAAATTTTCTAACGATAACAGGAGATCTGTATCGCTTTCATGAAAAGCTGATGACAGCGTCTTAATGAAGAAGAGAGAGACAGCGAGAGGTAGAGAGCTCGGGACCACGCGAAGCATGGCACAAAGAGAAGAGCTCGATAAATATACCTGTCCGTGCTACCGTAATAATGGAACCGTGAAAATATTTTTCCAATAGCGTTTGAGTATTACAATTCATACATGGTTATTTTTATGGTAGAACGGAACTTACTTCTGATTTCATCGACAATGCCTCGGACACACGGCGCCTTTTCCATCCCTCGACGTTGCAGCTCTTCAAAGACACACGTTAGCACTTGTTGACCGTTTAGCACACCTCTGTTGTAGGCTGTCACTATGATTCGCAAGGGTGCCCACCATATAATATATTTGAGGCGTCTTATGAGTCTATTTCCCGATAATCGATTTAACTCGTTACACCATTGATCATTACACCGACGGCGAAGCTGGGAGCTATGTATTACGACCAAACGCAAAAGATTTAAAATACATTCGCGAAGTGTTCGATCTGTCATGATTGATAGCGATACGTGATAATTCCCTACTGGATTGAGACTGAATAATCGTGCATCTTGTTCTTTCCATATAAATACCTAGCGCGAGACTTCTGAGCGAGTTTACTCATTTACTTAAACTGCAGCGACATCAAAAAGCGATGCCCCCTCGCGGCACAAGAACATGCATGATGAGGTATCAAGATATCAAGATTCAATATCACAGCGCATATGTATATAGCCATTCGAAACGCTCTTATTGTTTCAATATAACTGCTGAGCCTCGAGCTCCCCTCTCGGCTCTTTTTTCAAAAAAATAATTTTCGATCAGCAAAGAAAATATTTTCAAGGCTAGGGAGAAATTTGTCTTGCATAGCTCGAATTGGACTTATATATCACCTCCATGAAACATCTGATACTCTGATATCTGATATTGATACTCTGTTTTCGTCGAAACAGAGTAAACCTTGGCGCGTGCAAATTAGCTGACATTATTATACTTTCGTCGAAGATGAGAACTGTACAGCTTTGCCAAACGCAAAACATTTGAAATAAAATCGTGCAGAAGAATACTGTCGACCATCGTGGCCTAAGACCAGCTAGCTTCTGCATTTTTTCAAATAAATATAGTATAATACAAATAAACTTAATTGTATGTATCTCCTCGTCGTTAATCTTTGCCCTGAATCATCATGATATCGATACTCAGTTTTCGCCAAAACAAAGTAAACCTTGGCACGTGCAAATTAGCTGACATGCTCTTATAAACAGCAGCATGTATGTGTAGAGGTGAGAGCTATGTATCTTTTCCCTCCGGGTAAAAAATTTGAAAAATTCATACACAACGGAGAGCAGTATCAGTCATCGCTATGCTCTTGTAGATGAGGTCATTCGATTCTAAAGTATCCCTGTCTGTGATCTGCACCACTTTAAATTATTCTTCGCCCTAAATGTAAAAGAACTGCTGCTGTACCTATGTATATTCGGAGCATATGCCTATTGTGACTATAGGCTGCATCTTCAGATCACATTATATACAATAAATATATTATTTGCCATACGAATAAAAAAAAGATGAGCAAACTCGAGCAAGCTTGGGCGACGATGAGACATGCACGTGGTGCTGACGGTGCATTTCGCGCGCGCCGAGAAGTTTTCATAATATTATACCTAAAGGCGCGTGGAGCTTGCCTCCAAGCAGCTGTAGAGCTCAGTAATCGTCGTTCTTTTAACTGAGTAACATCGGGAATACGTGTACGCGACGTCGCTCGGTTAAAATATTAAACATTTAAATAATTTATGTGCTCTCAGGGTTAATATATATGTGTGTGTGTGTGTGTGTGTGTGTGTGTGTGTGTGTGTGCGCGTGTGCGTGTGCGTGTGCGTGTGCGTGTGCGTGTGCGTGTGCGTGTGCGTGTGCGTGTGCGTGTGCGTGTGCGTGTGCGTGTGCGTGTGCGCGTGCGCGTGTGTGTGTGTGTGTGTGTGTGTGTGTGTGTGTGTGTGTGTGTGTGTGTGTGTGTGTGTGTGTGTGTGTGTGTGTGTGTGTGTGTGTGTGTGTGTGTGTGTGTGTTAATAAAAATATTTAAAAAAGATGGGGCTCACAGGGATGAGTATAACGAATGCATCTGTGCGGGTTTGCATTCTATCGTTTTTTCAAAGAATTTCTGCGTAGATTGCTTAAAATTTATTATCGGCAAATATCGGAAAAATTTTTGGGTGGTAGTACGAGTACTTCATAATTATACGGTGCGGTGATTTTCTTCTCCATCAATTTGAAATCGATGGGACGAGGAAGAATAGCGAGAGAGAGAGAGAGAGAGAGAGAAAGAGGCGAGCTGCCTAAGCGACAGACACGGAAGAGAGAGAGAGAGAGAGAGAGAGAGAGAGAGAGAGATAGAGAGAGAGAGAGAGAGAGAGAGAGAGAGAGAGAGAGAGAGAGATATGAGATATTGAATGATATGAGAATATTTAAAATAATAAAAATAATAAAAATAAATAATAATAATAACAGGGCCACTATGTCCAGCCCGCGGAACTCCCCCCCCCCCCCCCCCCTCTCCCCGCCATTACCCCCACCACGCTCGGAAAGAGGCTCCGACGTGGGGGAAAGTGGAGGGGATAGGAGTGGGGATAGGAGTGGGGTTGGATATAGTGGTCCACACACTACTGCGGTGGATCAGTTATTGACGATATTACGGAACATACCCACGATTAACTGACACGTCAGTGGTCTCTGATGATCGTTGACGAGGGTCAGTACGAGCGCGCGAATAGTTTCGATCGCTGACGACGCGGTCGTGTATGTAAGCGCCGCGTGAAGTTCGAACACGATACTTACAAGTTAACGAGAAATACGATTCCGTATGACGAAAGGTACAGAAGCGCAAACGAAGCAAGCCTGTTAGTGTGCTAATAGCAGTGAAAAAAAGCTGACAAATAACATTTTGATTTATTCATTAGAAAATGAAAATTCTCCAATATTATTCTTATCCTCAATCTCTATTTCGTCTTGATAGCCACAGTTTTTATTCTCACAGTTTGTGATGTTGAATAGTTACATAAATTTCCATAGAATGAGAGGGATTCAATTGTCAAAATGTTTCGATAACATTGTCAGTGTGCTACGGGGGGCAGTCGGACGCTCGATGTTGCAGGCATGGTGAACCACGGTATATTATATTTTACATAAATCTTGGTCGCACCCACTTTTCTGGTTTCACACGTATGACGTTAGAGGAATGGAGAAAAAAAACTTGTTAGCGTATAAGGTAGCTGGAAATACACTTGATTTTGATACAACGATAATTCACTGACACTAAGATAACTGATAGGGATTTTGGATGTGGTCATTTTCGAAAATTACCTTATTTAAAATCTTTTTCACGAAATCCACTTTATGATCGGGAAAAAAATTATCACAAACTTTAAAAAGCGTCATCTATTTGTACTTTTGCGATTTTTTCTAATCAATATAGGTGTAAATTGGAATCTGCACATTACTTCCTCGTAATTTTGCCGAAATACAAGATTTATTTTATGAGCAAGAAGTTTTCGCAGTTTGACTCTCTGAAACAGAAGAAGCCAAAAAAAGTGCGCAAAAATTATAAATACATACAATTAGCAAATTTAGAGGAGCGCAGTGGCTCAGTGGGTGAGGCTCTGGATTCGCACGCCGCGGACCCGGGTTCGAGCCTCACTGTCGACACCAATGGAAAAAGTTTTTATACGTGTTTTTCCTGCAATCCTGGTTGGTTCGGACTCCACCTTAAGAAAACGAATGCCCAAAATACCTTTCTGTGATTGGTAGGTGGTCGGTGTGCGGCTTTGGAGGACTCCCGTAGCGGTTCTCATCGCTCGGAAGGTGGCCTCTTAGCCGTTCACTGACTGACCCACTGAATCACAGCAAAAGCAGGGACCTGCCTAGGCCCCCCTCGGGTGACGGTGCTTGAGTTTACTCGCGCGGCCACCAGGGGAGACTAGGTAGCTACTGACCTGTATCGACGGTAGGTTTTCTGCAGTTTCCCTCCGTCCACGGCAAATGCGATACAGGGTCAAGGAGGAAAGGCGAAGCGGCTGCAGCCGTGGAGCATTGGGGGAAAGGGAGGTTCTCAGAATGCATCTAGGTATCAGTAGTGGCAACGGTAGCTACATTGAGCATGAGAGAAAAAAATAAGAGAGGAGGAGGTATATTTTGGTGGAGGGAGAAGAAGGAACAATTTTCTAAAAGGGGAAAGACCCCGGGCACTGGCACGAAACATAAAAAAAAATTAAAAAAATACAATTAGCAAATTTTAATATGGGCTGCGTAACAGATGATTCCACGATAAAAAGTCCCGGAATAAACCACATACAAAAAAAAACCCTCATCAAAAATTTATTCAGTTAATCAGGATGAAGTAAAATATTACAAATTAATAGACAATCGCTACAATGCAGTAACATTACTGTTAAAAACCCAGTGCCATTACAGTATAGTAACAGTAACTGTGCAGTATAGTAATAGTAACTGTACAGTAACAATACAGTTACTGATGAGACGTTCCAAGAATGGGATTTAAAATCAGCGGGGTATTGTGTTACAGGGATACTTTTGCATGGCGTAGTTTGTCGTGGGATATTCTGACCTGACAACTTCAATTTGGACTAATAAGTGTGAGGCTAGCTTGATTTTTTATGTTAGACCATTTGAAATTTTTTATTCATTATAGGGTAAAGTAAGGGGCGATGTCGCTCTTTTTGGAAAAACTCATAACTTGTACAACAATAGACATTAGAAAACGTATTTTGTGACGGAATACCATAATTTTCTGTCCTGAGAATCGTTCCTTGGGCCACGGTCGACCTCGATAACAATAAGTCTCATCAAAAGTCGGAATTCCTCGAAGGCCCGAAATAAATTTTAATCCTTCGAGGAATTGTAACACGTCATTAGCGTGCCGTGTGCAAGCTCGAGAAAGCTCCGTAAAATTGCCCTGCCACGGACCCACAGGCCAATGAGATCGCAGCGCCGATGGGTCATGATAGGATATTTAAACGCAAGACGAGCTATCCTCACTCTCATTAAGCAGTCATCTCTTGTGAGCATTACACGTGGCAGACGTCACTCTGCCAAAATTCTCGTGTTCGCACATTCGCGACACGAGCTCGATATCTCTACCATTTTTGAAGCCTGGAGTGACCCGACGTCTCATCTAGACTTCAAGGCACACCCGACAACAACTCGATCGTGTCTTCACTCTCGAATCGTCTTTTTAAAGACGATTCGAATCGACCACTGAATCGTCTTTTTCAAGACGATTCAGCTATAACGTAACCGTGATTCGTCTTTCTCAAGACGAATCATTTCACAACTCTCTTTCAATAAAGAATTCCGGATACCAGGGAACCCGTCTCAAGTGAAGCCCTGGGCATTGTGCCCAGAAGTTGGATCTTAAGACGGGCGATCGTCTCAGAATACCTCTACCCCTAGGTAGGGCCCCTCGAACCGTGTGAAGCCCCAGCTATTGCAGCTGGAAGTTGGATCACGGCAAGAGGTAATTCTTGTTGGAAAACCCATTACATAAAAAACCGTAAACGTACTCTTCGAGTGCGCCCACTCTGAATAACTTCTCTAAACGTGGCGACGTCTACCAACGCATTTCGTCGAAACTCATCGCGACCGATCAAGCGTCTCACGCGACTCGACGAGACAAACGCGACAAACACCAAGGGAACAAACTGGACTCTTCCTCTCCTCGAGATTAACTATGAGACCTATCTAACTGATCTATTAACTCATTCAACTTAGATTAATTCCTCTCACTAACTTACCTTCTTCAAAATCAACCTCTAGGCTTCCCCTTTGGTCAACGTTTCAGTCGTATTGCAAAGCGACAATTCATGAATAAAATAATACATAAATTTGAACTCCTTGTCTTCTTGAGAGTAAAATAAAGAGCTCAATTCCGCTTCTCGGAATTGAGACAACTTGGACCCCCAATCCATTTTCAATGGCCGATGATGAAGGGTCAACCAACGCGCAGCACTAGTGCTCATAGTCATGGTTAGCACTCTGAGGCCATCTCGAAAAAACACATAAAAATTCTTGGGCCTTCAGCCTATACAAAATAAAAACAAAATCCTCTTATTCCCGGCTTTTCCTTCCGAGTCCAGTACTTGAACTCCGCGTACGGTCAATGACCGATACATAAACAAACATATCCAAAAATAAATTCGTCGCTCGCCTCCCGAGCGACAACAATCGAGAGAGAGAATAACAGTCACGTGTGTCTGTAAAATCTCAAATCTCGATAATGTTACAATTTATTAGTGGGCATTCTTTAAATTATGCACTACAATGTGGCAAGAACAAAAAATAGATGAACTTTTATTTTGATATGAAATAAAATAAAATGAAATAAAATAAAAAACAGTGAAAAGCGGCATCTCCCATACCCTATGGGATGATACTATGGGAGAGATGCCGCAGTAGTTTATTTAATAGAAATACAATTGTTTAATAACAATACTGATTTTCGATTTGCAGATGGAATGTACTAAATCTCAAATAAAACTGTAGAAACTCATAAAACCATAACATTTATGAAAACTTTAACGCGGATAGTAATATTTGCATAAATGGACCCACTGCGTGAAATTTCAGCGATAAAAATTCGTAGTACCATATTCCATCAGCCATCACTTTTTTTTTTGTGCGAATTTGATCGCAACATCGATTGCTATCTGCTTCATTACTCTAATACTAAACATAAATGAACATTGCAACACTATCTGTCGTCAAATCTCAGAGATATGATAAATGCGGCATTTCTTCTACTACGGCATCTTCCCCTACTTTACCCTAACATATTTTTTTTTCTGTTGACCTCAGCTCTAGCGTCTGTTTTATTTGAATTTCAAGGTTGGAATTATATTTCAAAAGGAATCCAAAATTTTGTGAAATCTCGATTGTTTTGTCGGTCAACACCACAAATTTTGTACTAAATATAACTTTCTGGCACAACTTAAGTTGTACCAGAAATTATATATTGAGAGCTTGAATTTCGGCTGACTAATTGTTGACGGAAATTTTTCAAAAGATTCAAAATCTCATAAATCCGCTTTATCGATTCTCTGAAATTTAAATTTTAAACATCCTTGTTGTCTATTAAAGCAATGTGCCAAATTTTGACTCAAAATCTACCAATATCCGAAAATTAGAGAATTTAAAGGCAATCTTAAAAACATCCAAAATCCTATAAAGGTTTTCGAGTTGTTACATACGGACACAAACATTCATCCGGAATTTTTTAAAAATTGTCATTTCTCGCCATGTGGGAGCATTTTAAATAACATCCGATTGTCTTCATGAAACCAAAGATTTTTTTATGAGGAAGCAATCATGAAGTTCGTATTGCTCACTGTACTTCACTACTGAGTGTCAATACTTGGTGATCAGTGATTTTCAAATGTTATTTATAAATAAAGTAACGAGCCAATTAAGAAAAAACCTCGCACTATACTCCACTCTCCTGTCTGCAAATCAATTTTCAAAAATCAAGTTTCAATATACAACGTCTGAATCTCCGCTTTTTTCAGTTCTAATTTTGAAACTGAAAAGTTCGACTTGAGAATGATAGATTAGATTCTCCAGACAATCGAACATGCAAAAGAAGATATAAATTATTACCGTTATAGTGGTACATAAAAGTAAACCCGGTATAGATCTGTTTAGAAATGAATCTACGATCGTACGTACTAACGGTGGTTCAAAATTAACGGCGGTATCTATGTGTTGTGTCGAATGAACGGTCATTATCAGTGCGTACGCGGATCGTACTTGGTCGATGTGAAAGAAAAGAAGTTAAAAAAAAAAGAGAAAAAATGTAAAAACGCAAAATCCTCATTAATATAGTTTTAGAGATTGAGGATTCAGAGATTTGTGACATAGCTTTAACGAAATGATCGCAGTGTCATAGGAGAGTTTCACGTGGATTGCGTGTTTTTTCAGAGTGAAGAAAATAGGGAACGTTTTTTTTTCGAAGAAAGTCTGATACGATTACAGAGTGAGCTTACATTTGAACGGCGAAAGAGAATAGAATAGAATAGAACGTTTATTATTATACTATAGGGTGGCGACCCACAAGTATAAAGCGAGGAGACCATATACAGAGAAAAGTGTCTTAACCCATTAGCGCCCAGAGGACGCAATTTTGACATCTGAGTTTGAGCTGTTGCCATGTGATGAATTCGAGCAGAAAAAAATCGAAAACCACTGTTCCCTGTGTTTTCGAGTATGCTCTTTCGAATGGTAATGGTTAAAATTGTGCCAGAAAATTTAACTATCGAATAATCGAAAATACGCCAAAAAAACGTGATTTTTCGATGACTTTTTTTTTTTTTAATGACTTTTCGTTCCTTGTCGATTTTTTTTCATGTCTAAAACCAACTAATATCGTGACCTCGATGTCTGAACTAAAAATACATGAGGTCATCTTTTTTTTTACGTTTTGGTTAGCCAAAATGGCGGCCGGAATGAAAATTTTATTCCCGAAACTTGACAAATTTTTTTCTCGAAAACTATGGACTCAAGCAAAAATGGTTCAAGAACAAAAATGTCTTAAAATTAGTCAAAGAACACTTTCAAATTTTTTTAAGAAGGATCTGATAAAATTTTGGGTTTTCGAAAAAATTACGAAACAGCATATTCGACAAACGTCATCAAAAAGTCTCAAACTACGATAAACTTTTATATCCACACACAAAATTGAAAAAAAAAGTCTTTAGCCATTAATAAATGTTGCCCGATTTTCACCGCGTGGAGGTAGACGTTACCGAAAATCTTAAATTTTTTTTTTTCTATTTTTTCTTGTTTTTTTTCGTTTTTTTCATTTTTTTTGCTTTTTTTTTGTTTTCACATTTGTTTGGTTTTATTTTTTTAGGTTTTTAAAAGTTTTTTTCAATTTTTTTTTGTAACACATCACATGTAAGTTTTATTGAAGCACTGAAGGCAGAAATATAAATTGCAATCCTCACAAAATTTATTACATTTTGCTACAATGTAAGGTATAATCTTTCAAGTCAGCAGCACGGGATCCCGAGTGCCATCTACAAAAGTTATTTTTACGGTAACGTCTACCTCCACGCGGTGAAAATCGGGCAACATTTATTAATGGCTAAAGACGTTTTTTTTTTTCAATTTTGTCTTGAAATATAAAAGTTTATCGTAGTTTGAGACTTTTTGATGACGTTTGTCGAAATTGCCGTTTCGTAATTTTTCAAAGAACCAAAATTTCATCAGATCCTTCTAAAAAAATTCGAACGTGTTCTTTGGCTAATTTAAGACATTTTTGTTTTTGAACAATTTTTGCTCGAGTCCATAGTTTTCGAGAAAAAAATTCGTCAAGTTTCGGGAAAAAAATTTTCATTCCGGCCGCCATTTTGGCTAACCAAAACGTAAAAAAAAAGATGACCTCATGTATTTTTAGTTCAGACATCGAGGTCACGATATTAGTTGGTTTTAAGCATGAAAAAAAATCGAAAGGGAACGAAAAGTCATTTTAAAAAAAACGTCATCGAAAAATCACGTTTTTTTGGCGTATTTTCGATTATTCAATAGTTAAATTTTCTGGCACAATTTTAACCATTACCATTCGAAAGAGCATACTCGAAAACATATGGAACAGTGGTTCTCGATTTTTTTCTGCTCGAATTCATCACATGGCAACAGCTCAAACTCAGATGTTAAAATTGCGTCCTCTGGGCGCTAATGGGTTAATAACTACCTAAAACTAAGGATAGTATACAGAGATAGCGAAGACATTATAAATATATAGTATTTTAGACATTAGACATTAGTGCCATAAACAGAGAAATAATAATAATAATAATAAAAGTAGTACAAGTAGTACATCCTCTCAGAATGGAGGGCACACAGGCGCGCGAAGAAATTCAAAAACGGCGTTTTTGAAGGTGGCGATAGCGTGTAAGTCGCGCAGCGTCGGAGGTAGCGTATTCCATAACCGGGTAACAGATACGAGCGCCGATTTTTGGTACCCAGAGGTTCGAGTTGGAGGGACGACAAGGTCGCTAGGATCAGCACGGGTGAGAATCACAGCCGCTCGACGATGGACCAATTGCGTGGCGAAGAAGGCGGGGATACGAGAGTTAATCGCACGATACACGAAAATGCCTAGGAAGTAGTTGGGGCGTTGGGCGACTTTGAGCCACTTGAGCCTCTTGTAAAACGGCGTGATAATGCTCATATTTGCGAACGTTGAGGACAAATCGTATACAGGCATTGAGAGCACGATGAAGGCGAGTGTCCTCAACACCGGTGGTATCGAGGAGTAAAAGTGAGCCGTAGTCGAATAATGGGAAGATGAGAGCTGCGACAAGTAGGCGACGATCAGCCGTGAGTGCTTGCCCATTGGCCTTGAATTGATAAAGAGTTTTATAAACTATTACAGGTGACCGTGACTTGCTCGCGCCAGTTCAGAGATGGAGTGATAAGCACGCCGAGATTCTTCGCCACATCGACATACGGGATAAGAGTGTCACGCACCTTTATTTGAGGGATCAAAGATCGCCTCATACACGGAAAAAAGGACATTTCGAAAAATAATAACTGAAATTAAAAAAATACAACGATGAAGGGAAAAAATGCAGTTTAACACAGTAAATTAATCTCTTTACAGTGTTTTGATCAAAAAGTAATGTGCGGAATATACTTCTGTACTATTTGTATAACCATATTTTTTGGTTTAAACTGTAAAAACAACTATTTCCACTTCAAAAAAGTGACACTGTAAAAATTGAAAATGCTCGCTATGAATTTTGCTATAGATAAAATGAAAAACCAATAGATTTGTACAAGAAAAATTCAAAAACTAACGCATTAAAATGAACTGTATAGAGAGAGTATTTTTACGAATGTAAGACATAACAAAAAATACTAAATTCTCTATGAAAAACAGAAATTGAAATAAAGAAAAATTGTAGCACGCTTTCGTCCCGGGAAAAAATGTTATATATGAGTCAGGCATGAACCAGATATGTTCAGATATGTTCAGATATGAACATATCTGGTTCATGCCTGATTTATGTATAATTATATATGATCATACATAAATTTATGTATGATTATATATGAACATACATAACGTCATGTAAAATCGAATAAGATTATATATAACTGTATATATGATTATATATGACCATACATAACATCATATAAAATCGTATAGGATCATATATAACTTTACATGCAATTATATATGACCATACATAACATCATATATGAATATAGTTCCTATATAAATTCATGTATGTTTATATATCAACATACATAACTTCATGTATAATCGTATATGATCATATGTAGCATTATATATGATCATATATAACCATGTATAGTATTATATATGACCATGTAGATCATATATACATTTATGTATGATTGTGTATGAACATACACAACATCACGTGTAATCGTATAGGATCATACATGAAGTTATGTATGTTGATATATAAGCATACATGAATTTATATAGGAACTATATTCATATATGATGTTATGTATGGTCATATATAATTGCATATAAAGTTATATAAGATCCTATACGATTTTATATGATATTCTGTATGGTCATACATACATTCATGTTTGATTATATATGACCATATATATTATAGATGAACATGTGGATCGTATATAAATTTATATTTCTGGACCATACAGCATAACAATATATATAATCGTTTAGGATTATATAAATCATATTATATATGATCATATATGATCATACATGATCATACATACATTTCACAATCAAAAGCGGATGAATTCACTCTTTCATTTTCAAAATCCGACCACAAATAAAATGTTTCTCATGAAGTCCATCAAAATCTGGAAAAAAAATTATTTTTACAAATGTAGATTCATCCGTTTTTGACCATTTATAGATCATTTGGCATGATCATACATGACTTGGTATGATCATCCACGACTTGATATGATCATCCATAACTTCATATGACCACACTGCAAATCCAAGTGTGTTATGTTACACGCAAAAGATGTGTAATTTTTTAAATAACACGTGTAAATGGCATAATGTGTGTTAAAGCAACACACATATGCGTGTTATGCTACTTTTACCCGCATTTTCTGTGTAACTTTACACGCACGGTCCGCATTAAACCTTTACACACTTTATGATTCGTGTTAAAATAACACATTTATTGGTAAATCACACATTTTGCGACATTTCACAACTATTATTATCATTATTACATAATAAAAATTATTATTAAACAACATTTACTATTAAACAACATAATAACAATCATTATTAAACAAATCCATTTGTTAATTAACAATTGAATAAATTTTTTCACTGCATATCACCTTTTTACTGAATAATATCACGCGATTCTATCCAGCCATATTACATAATAACAATTATTATTAAACAAATCCATTTGTTAATTAACAATTGAATAAATTTGTTCACTGTATATCACCTTTTTACTGAATATCACGCTCTTCTATCGAGCCCGGTGAGACAGTGCTTTTTCATTAGAACTCGTATACTATAATATCATTTAAATACAAGAAATTCATAAGGAATCAATAGCGTAGTGGTAGAGTGCCGCTCGTTAGGTAGGTCGTTAGGTAGGTCTCAGGTAAAATCCCAGGTAGGCTCAAAATTAATTTCGACGGAAAAACGTCCGGACCACAAAGCCGGAAACACTCGTAAAAAAAAAAATTCTCAAAATCTTTAATTTTTTTTTTAATGATTATTTAAGGATCGAAAGTGCTGAATTCGATTACTGCGGAGGATCGTGGGTTCAAGTCCCGGTCAATGACTTTTTTTTTTTTTCAAAATTTACAGGATTTTCGAAAATAATGGAATAACAGTTTTAAGCTCGTTCATCGATCACTCCTAATAGCTAATTCATAAATAATAAATAAACTATTACTACTACTAAACACTTGGATTTGCAGTGCATACATGACTTGATATGATCATAGACGATTTGATATAATCATACACGATTTGGTATGATCATACACGATTTGGTATGATCAGACATGGCCACTTTTCTGGCATGAGTCATACATGACTAGTTATATATGATCATGTATGATCCGATATGATTATTTTTTCCCGGGTTCAACTGTGAAAATTATGGAATTTTCCCGGAATTCAACTGTGAAAATTATGGAAAAATTACAGTTTTAAAATGTATATGGAAAATACGACGCAAACAAGAAATTCATAAGGATCAATAAGCGTTCATAAAATCGATAGCGTAGTGGTATAAAGTGTCGGTCGTTAGGTAGGTCGTTAGGTAGGTCTCAGGTAAAATCTCAGGTAGGCTCAAAATTAATTTCGACGGAAAAACGTCCGGACCACCAAGCCGGAAACACTCGTAAAAAAAAAATCTCCAAATCTTTAATGTTTTTTTTAAAATGATTATTTATGGATCGAAAGTGTTGAATTCGTTTACTGCGGTGAATCGCGGGTTCAAATCCCGGTCAATGACGATTTTTTTTTGCAAAATTCACAGTATTTTCAAAGATAATGGAACACCAGTTTTAAATTCGTTCATCGATTTAATTGCTAATTTATAGATAATAAACTACATTTATTATGCTAATTCGACCCGCGCTTTTCAAAATCTTCTAAATTTTAATTTTTTACAGTTCAATTTGCAATTTCTCAAACATTAAACCCAAATAAATGCGCAATTTTATATTATAATTGATTTCACAATTTGTACAATTTGTCACAGTGGTAAACTCTATTTACACTTTTATACTGTAAAAATTCATTCTATCACTTAATGCTTTTTATTTCAAATTATAAAGAATTTCCGAGGTTTTCCTCCCGAGAGGATTAACAAAACTGTAAAACATGATGGAAACATGACTAGAACTCACACAAAATTTTTTTCCGTGTATTGTTTATGATTCTGGCAGAGCCGAGGACCATAGCCTGAGTCTTGGCAGGATTTAGCCGCAGAGAATTTTGGTCAGCCCAATCGCAGATTCGGACTATGTCGTCATTGATGAGAGCGATACATTCGGCGATGCGCGCAGGCGAACAATGTGCGTAAATTTGCAGGTCATCTGCGTATTTTACGATGGAGCAGTTTTTCCCCACGTCGTTGATGTCAGCCGCGAAGATAGAGAACAACACAGGGCCCAGTACTAACCCTTGGGGGACGCCAGATGTAACCGGTAGCCAGTTGGACAGACCACTCGATGTATGAACTGCCTGGCGACTACCAGTGAGATATGACCAGAACCACAACAAAGCTGATCGAGATCATTTTAGCCGTGCGAGTTTTACAATTAGCTTCGTGGGATCGACCGTATCGAATGCTTTGGAGAAATCAAAAAGGACAAGTACAGTGACTTCCCGATCGTCGATTGCAAGACGCACAGCATCAAGAACTTTAATCAGAGCAGCTTGAGTAGAGTCACCTGCTACGAATCCAAATTGATGAGGGTCTGTGAGACCTGAGCGTTGCAGATATTGCGTGAGGTCAGCAAGCACGATTCTCTCGAGAATTTTTGAAAGCACGCAGAGCAGAGAAATCGGCCTAAAGTCTGATGGCAAAGATGGGTTACGGCCCTTCGAGATAGGGGTGATAAACGATTCTTTCCATGGTGAAGGAAAAACCGACGATATAAGCGAACAGTTAAGGATGTCGAGAATTAAGGGAAACAGCGGCGTGGTGCAGTACTTCAGCAGAAAACCAGAGAAAGTATCGGGGCCACAGACGTGAGAATCATCGAGAGAGAGATGGCGTTTGAGAGTTTCAGGGGTAATGTGAGCAAAGAAGAACTCTGTCTCATCGAATGCCTGCGATGTTTGTAGGAAGTCAGGCGGTGCGAGAGCAGCAGCGATGTGGACCGAGCTAAAGCAATAGCGACCGAGCTAAAGCAATAGCGACTTCAGAGTGCTTTCTGCTGGGTACGATCCCGAGACGACGGAGTTCCGGCCACAGACACTTTGGATTGGAAATCTCTGACAGGCGTTGAGCATAGAATTCGGTTTTTGTGCGTGAGAGGAGCAGATGCGCGCGTTGCCTCAGGAACTTGTACTCTGGATATACTAGAGCGTTTTTCGTGCATTTCCATCTGGCACGGATGCGGTTGCGCAAGGTGATCAGCGTACGAAGTTGAGGAGTCATCCAAGGCACTGAACGTCGACGAACTACAATCGTCCGAAGCGGAGCATATGTGTCGAGAAACCGGTTAAGAGTATTATTGAACGCGATGACCTTATCATTGGCATCTATTGAGTTGCTAACATATGACCAGTCATGAGCCATCAGGACTTCTGGAAAAGTTGGTTCGCGCAGAAATTGCCAGTTGCGACGCTGTAAACCGCGCACGGGCGTCGTTTGTGGTCGAGCAAAGTCATAAGTTATCCCTATGAGATCATGACCGGCTGCGAAAGGGAGAGAAATTTGTACCTGTTCAGAGACCTTTTCGATGGAGTCCACGATGCAGAGGTCGAGTCACGTGGAAGATGTCGACATATGATAAGTAGGTTGATAGGGAACAATATCGAGATTGAAGCAGTTAAAAATACGACGAAGGTAGGCACTATCTGGATTTATTGGGCATAAGTTCGCGTTCCAGTCGCCCATGATGACTTTGGAGACAAAATCTTGACAAGTTGAGGCTAATAAAGTTTCAATTTTATCAGAAAAAGCTATTTTGGGTGGTCTGTATACGACACCAATGAGTAGTTTTCCTAGACTAGGGCCGTTCACCGCTAGAAAAAGATACTCGGGCATTGGTACGTATGACGCGGAAGCCGAGGATGCGACAATGGTAGTCCGAAGTGAACTACTGGTGAATATGCACACTCCACCACCACCCTTGCCAATCCTGTCACAACGCGTGAGATTATAACCTGGCATGTTCACGATGTCATCTGAAATGTGAGGCTTGAGCCAAGATTCCGAGACGAGAATGATGTCATACCGATGTTCTGAAAAATATTGCGAAAATTCGGTGTGGCGAGGTACAAGCGATTGGACATTAATGTGACAGATCCGGAGTTTCGGTGAGATGTAATTCGGGATGGGTGGCAGAGAGCGTACATGATCAAGTCAAATTAAAGATTCGAGCTGGTCGATATCGGTAATACGTATCATGGGGGCATCAGAGGACTTTTTGACATTAACGACCCCATCTCGAGTCCAGACGTATTGATAGCGCTTTTCCTTGGCGACCATCTTAGCACGCATGAGAAGGTGATGCAGCTCAGGAGGGAGAAACTCGTTGATATGAATGAGTTGGGACTCAGAGAAAGAAATGTGGACTTCCTTAGCCTTAAGCGTACCTTTCGAGCGTCTTGCAGCGAGTGTCGAGTTCCGCAGAGCTGAGGAATTGAGCGTAAGGAAGAGCGAGCGCGGAGCGGTAGTGTTCTTAGCCCGCATACGTCTAATCTGTATGATTTGTGACTAACCGATGGGAACATTTAGCAACGTGCAAAGTGCTGCGACGTGAACACGATCGTCGATGTCCGACTCGGGTAGGCCCGAAATTACGATATCGCAGGCGTGACTCGCACACTCCAGTTGCCGAATACGATCCAAGACGTGGTGATCCAAGGAAAGAGCGTGAGGCACAATTTAGAGAGAGAGATATTTGATATTTGATATTTATTTAATTTGGCTCTGGGGGTTAACCCATGAGAGCTCGACACAGTACATGGAACACGATAGAATAGAACTTAAAACTAATTGAATAATAATAACATAATCAAAAATAAAAAAAATAATAATAATAGGTGAGTACAGGTGGCCTCAATCGATGCCGAAATCAGGAATTAGATTTACGATTTACGAGGGGAGCATAAACATTACCGATGCAATGACGAGATCGAGAGTAGAGGTTCGAAAGGGGCGAGTTGTGGTTTCGGAGCGATGCAGATCAAGCAGACAGGGGCGCAGGTATGGTGGGGGCAGGAGGGAGTCAGTTATCAGGACGTGCTTTGGCCATCAGAGTTTGAGCGGAGATTCTCGAGATCGGCCATGCTTTGCAGTATCGTGTGTTCCGCATTTCCTCTCCAGCACAGATGAACGGAGCCATTTCTCAGATGGACAGTCGAGATGTCGGGCTGGGATCGAGCCCAGGTCCGAGCCGCCTTTTGAAGAGTGTAAAGAGCAGTAGGCAGGTTCCGGTTTATGTGTACCTTCGAGTCTCCAAAGGAAGGGCTTATGTCCTTGGCCGCGAGTGCAGGCGTCCTTTTCCGTGCGAGGGTCACCAGTTTATCGCAAGCGTGGGCGTTAGAGAATTTAACTAGGATCCTGGCCGGGTTTTGAGGGCGTGAGACCCCCAGACGAAAAGCGTCAAGCAGGCTGGTGGGCTCAAGATCGGCCTGAACTGCAGTGAGGACGGATTCCACAAGTTCACGAGTTTGCTCACGGTCAACATAGGGTAGTCCCGCAATGGTGATCTCATTTGATTTATCCTTTGCCTCAATGCAGTTTAAGCGAGACGTAAGCTCATTTATTTGACCCCTGAGGGCCCGATTTTCCTCTTGAATAGCTGAAATCTCACCCCGAGCGTCCCCGGCGTCGGCTTCAAGTGAACAGATGCGAGCCGACATTGCATTTTGGGAGGCTGAGAGATCCGAGACGTCAGCGCGCAATTCCGAGAGAATGTTGTAGATTTGGCCGAGTTTCGTGTCGGTGGAAGCGCTCGTGCACTGCAGTAGTACCATCAGATCCTCAAGGGTAACAAGTTTTTTCGAACTCGCAACACGCTCCGTCTGGGAAACATAGCTCGCATTGTTTGAAGGAGAACGCGGGGTGATACTGGACCGATGCATTGCGCACGCATCACAGCGAAACGCAGCCGCGTTCTCGCACGTGTAGTTGAATTTACTTTTAGCGCACTTTGGGTCAAACAGGCTCTCGCAGTCGCCAGTGCAGAGGACAGCGTCCTTTCCCACGTATCTGTTACAAGCCCCGCAGCGTGCTGACATTTCTTAACACTTTGTCGTGGCTGGGGAGGAAAGATATAAACCGGTAGGGTAGGGCAGTGTGTAGTGCTCCGTTGGTAATTAGAGACAGCGCCGCGTAGTCCGTTGAGTCGGTAAAGGGCAGAGTCGGTAAAGAGCAGTGACAGAATAAAAATAAAATCAGGCAGAGAGAGAGCGATAACTGCTTATGGTCTGCTCAAAATCGAAGCGTCCCACACACACATCCCCACTGCAAAGTTACGATGGTATAGTTCCGAAAATGAGTCCAAAGTCCAAACACAAACAGTACGCACAACACCATGAAGAAATTTACCGCGAATTCACGTGGCTATTAATATCAACCGATTAACGTCCCACAATACTGTTATACATTGAATTGTCTTTACGTATCGACAAGCACACGAATCGACGATGCGCGGTTTAAGAGACGCGGTGAGAATCAACGTACTTTCGTCAAAGCGATGTAACCGAAAATGCAAGACCAGTAACGCTGGGGACACTGCACTTTGATGCACAGAGATAATGCGGCTGTTGACACACACTGCTTCGATCCATCTACTGATGCACTCGAATGATTTTATCGGTGCTTAATTTGGCCGGTATGCGAGAGAGAGAGGGAGAGAGAGAGAGAGAGAGAGAGAGAGATTCACAGTGACGCGAAAGCGTCGACATAAATATTGATGAAACACTCTTGTCTGCGGTATATTCATATATGAGTTATTCCATGTCAGTTCAACTAGACCCTCATATTTTTTTGCTCTCATAGTCTTTGAGGTGATACTTTAACCCGAAAAAAGAGCGAAGAAATAATTTTTAATTTTTGTTTCGATATCCCAAAACATGCAGGACTTGTTCAAAATTATCTCAACCTCAATTTTTTTTTAATGTGAAAAAATCTCAAAAGTTTATATATGTTATCCCGATTATTTTTTAAAAATTCCCCGAGTGGAATTGATATTTTTTCCATACTTATCAAGCCTGAAATATATATTTTTTTCAATGAAATCTGTGTTGTTATCTATATTTTATTTCTTAAGAACGCTCCGATTCAGCAAAACCTCCTAAAAAGTCAAAACGGATATTTTCCAGTTTATCTCTATGAGATTTAGACAATTCACCTTGTCGATACTTAATTAAGCCTATACTACAGTGGAAGATTTTACTATACGTTCTTCAGTTATTTTGGCACGATGGAAGTCGTTCTAAATGCTGTTGAAAATTATCTGAATATACTTCCAAATGCGTTTATGAATAATGGAAAGGACATTTACAAATAAACGTTCCCCGAAATGTGACTGAACGCCGCGTTCTCACAGCCGGTTCTATAGATATTCATGTTTACCGACGACAGCTGTGATTTACAGAACAGGAGCGGAGTATAACGAGATTTGTAACCTCATTTCATTATTACAATTTATCTTGCACAAAAGTGGATTTTCCTCGAACATCATTGCAATTATTTACGGGACACATAAAAATCTCATACTAGGAAAAATGAGTTTTGAGAGTGAATCAGGAATATTTAATATCATTAGAATACGAGAAATATCTCCGTCTTTTTTTTATAAAATAGTTAACATAATTTTAAATTAGTTTAGAATTTCTTTTAAAAATAAGTGAAAAGAGCACATCTGGTAAAACGTTGGAATTTTTCAATTAGTCAGATGCAAAAAGATCAAGACTGCATTGAGGTTGTATAAAGATGCTCGCAGATATTGTTTTTACGTCCGACAAGAATTTTATATTATCGTTATCACAGAAAAATATTCGTCGATTTTAGAATAATAGAATAAGATATTAGCACTGATTTAATTGAGAAAAATATATGTTTCCGGCTTGGAAATTATGGAAGAAATACGAATTCCACTATGAACATTTTTTTTAAACAATCAGGATGAATTATTGAAATTTTGAATTTTTGATATTTTTTTCAAATTTAAATAATCGACATTTTTGAGATAATTTTGAATACGTCCTGCGTTTTTCGGGTAGTCGGAAAAAATTAAAAATTATTCCTTCGCTTCTCTTTTGGGTCAAGGTTCAACTCCAAAGACTGTGAAAGCAAAAAAAATATGAGAGTTTTAGGTAGTCGAACTGATATGGAATACCCCATACACTAGGACCTCGATTTAATGGCCCTCGATTTAATAGACAGTCCCCACCATGTCGCATTTATCGATCGGTTTTTCGCGTGGTGGGAGATGGTGGGGGACGCTTAAAGTCTCCGCGATCAGGCCCGTAGCACGGAGTGCCGATGCGCAGATGCAGCATGGGCGGGCATACGCTACCTCGATTTAACAAGGTGCGATGCGGAGCCGGTCCCGCCACTGGCCGTTAAATCGAGGTCCTAGTATTACATAATTGATATTCCATGTAATTTACATATATATGTATGACTTTTCGGCTGCTCATACGTATATTTTTCTACCCTTCATTTTATAATGGCTGCAGTAAATTACTCGTGGGAGTATACAATAGGTATAGAAAAAAAATCGACCGGCGTGATCCACGACCCGGGAAAAAATAATGAGATATGATCATATATGATAATCATATCTGATCATATACGAAAAATTGCCAGCCCTGACAGTATATTGTCATGTCCACTCATATATGATCCGATATGGTAGTATTTTTTGCGACAGCTCTTTTATTCTTTCTATTTGTTAAGGGAATGAAATAAATAAAAGAACACGAGGATGTTTGAGGATATAATATATTTAATTAGACAGCGAGAGAATCAACGTGCTTGTTGAGCGAACGGATACCAGAAAACTGACTAACTTCCGGTTTTGTCGCCCTCGGCGTATTTCTGTGACGATCGGACACATATTACGACAACGCGCCGTGAATATAGAATACCTCGTATCGCGTGTCTACCATTCGCGCGCGACCGCACTTTTAAACACTGCTCTTATACCACGGATTCGCGGGGTAAATTCAAACTTGAATTCGATCGATCTCAAAATGCATCTGCTCCATAGGATATAAGATAGATATTCGATTCGTTTAATACTTTAATATAAGAATAGCATAAGAAATGTTTTAAGAATATACATATAAATATATATAAATTGTAAGGGTCTGCTGCTCGCTTCCTTTTTCTTTTTCCTTCTTTCCTCTACCACTTTAAAAACTTTCTCTCGAGATCCCTTTTTTTGTCAAACATTTAAAGTAACAAGGCACTACCCTTAACTTGAGTTTTACGGCAAACGACTGCTGGCCACATGTGCGATTGTAAAAAGACGGGCTTTGTTCTCAACATCATGTAAGGCCTACGTGACTTTTCTTCAATTTCTCGGACTCCAGTTTAGTTTTTCACCCACCTAATAAACACTCGAATATCGGGTTTTACGAGTTAGAGGTCCAAGCATTCTTGGACCCTTTTTTTTGTCGAGCCCGCTTTGCGAATAGCCGTGGAGAAGGGCCTTCTGTCTTTCGTCACCAAATCCCTGAACAGGGCAAAGTATATAAGCGTTGCACATAGACTTGTAATAAAAAGGAGAGAGAGAGGGAGAGAGGAGAGCGAGGGCAGCTAGGCCTAGAGTGAAAGAGCGTAAGTGTAGAGGAGAGAGAGAGACAGAGAGAGAGAGAGAGAGAGAGAGAGAGAGAGAGAGAGAGAGAGAGAGAGAGAGAGAGAGAAAGAGAGAGTCTTGGTGGTCTCATCGTGTGCGTGGCCCGCTTCATCCCCTGCGAGGGAGGGGCTGTATGTATGTGAGTGCATGTGCCGTGTGCGTGAGAGAGAGAAAGCACGAGTGCAAGGGAAAAAATATATACTCCCACCGTCGGGCTCATCGAGTCCAGGTCTTACGATTTTTAGAAAATAAGTTTTACTCTCGGTAGTCATCAGCAGTCAGAGAATAATCTTGACATCCAACGGGTTCGCATGGTTGCACAAAACCGTCCGCGGAATTCGAGATTCACCTTTGCACTTTGCATTTTTTTGTTCGCGTATATTCTTATTATTAATCTAATAATAAGTCTAACTTCTTGTAATCAATTTCAAATTCATTTATTCTATTAAAATATTTTGTGTGTCTTTAACTTTTATTTGACTCATTTGAACATTCCCGCGCCAAAGAGCTATTTCAATAGCTTTCCACAGCAACGATCCCTTAGAACTCTCGGTCTCGAAAAGATCGACCAACGAGCAAACCTTGGTGGCAGCAAGCCCCTGGGTCCTAACATTTCGCTCGACCCCTCCTTATCGGCATCGCACGCAGGCGCACGATGTACAGGAGAGCGCGAAAGTTCGAAAACCCTATTTCTCAACACGCTCACTGTTTGAGTACTCGCGAAAGCTCTCCAGACCTAGACTATCTCGTAGAGTATTGAATCTCTCTCTAGGCACAGCCTTCGTGAAGATATCGGCCTTTTGGCTCTCGGTAGGAATATATTTTACCATGACTTCCTGACTAGCCATTTTTTCACGAGTAAAATGGAATCTTACGTCTATATGTTTGGTTCGTTTGTGGAACTCTGGGTTCTTTGCTAACCTAATCGCGCTTTGGTTATCAACAAACAAGACCGTAGCTTTATCACAGCTCTCACCAAGATCCTTTAACAAATTTCTTAGCCATATATTCTCTTTCGCGGCCGCCGTTGCAGCCGCTACATACTCGGATTCGGTAGTACTTAATGTTATCATATTCTGTCTGACTTGACCACGTGACTAGACCGTTCGCGAAATTAAACACGTAACCTGTAGTCGATCGACGCGTCTTTAAATCACCCGCGAAATCTGCATCACAGTATCCCACGAGACTCTATTCTTTTCCTCCGTTTTTATACATTATCCCGAGATCTCGCGTTCTGTTCAGATATGCGAAGATTCGCTTCACGGCTTTCCAATGCGTCTCGTTATGTTTATTCAGAAATCTCGCGACCGAATTTACCGCGTACGAAATGTCAGGACGCGGTACTACCGATAAAAACATGAGCGAGCCAACTGCCTCCCGGTAAGGCAACCTATTCTCGCTATCTTCTTCTTTTTCTACCGGTTCTAACATCGCGTGTGGATCGGCAGGAACGCTCACTGCTTTCGCATCGGTCATCTTGAACTTCTCGAGTATTTTCTCCGCGTATTCGCTCTGATGAATCATCATCGATTTTTCTTTTCGATTTCTCGCGATTTGGAGTCCCACGAATCTGCTCGCGTCCCCAATCGTTATCTCGAACGCCTCTCTTAGATACTCGACTACTTTCTCGATCACTCTCGATGATTTGCACGCAATTAGTCCATCGTCTACGAACAATGCCAAAAACACGCTTTCATGCTCGACCATCCCTCCATACACACAAGGATCCGCGTTGGATTGCACTAGATCAACCCTTCTTAGAAACGCACTGAATCTAGCATTCCAACACCGAGGCGCTTGCTTTAGTCCGTATAGTGACTTTTCCAGGCGGCACACAGCACTCGCACTATTCTTCTCGACGATCAGTCCCTCCGGGATCTCCATGAAAATCTCTTATTCGAGTTCACCGTAGAGGGACGCCGTGCAAACGTCAAACTGCAACAGCTCCAATCATCCTGTGCTACTCGAGCGAGAAACATCCTCAGTGAATCATAGCGTATCACCGGAGCAAACGTCTCATTGTAATCGATTCCGTGCTGCTGTCGAAAACCTCTCGCGCACAGTCGAGCTTTATATCTCGGTTTGTTACTTGTTTTCTTGCGCACGACCTTGAAAACCCATTTGGAATCGATGATTCTCATATCTTCTCTCTTCTCCACTATGACCCACGTCTCATTTTTCTCGTGGGCTCGAAGCTCGTCGTTAATCGCTCTTACCCATTGCTCGCTTTCGGGTCCGTTTACCACTTCGCAATACGTTTCCGGCGGTTTGTATTCGCTGAAATCGAGTTCAGCGAGATACCTTCGCGGCTGTTTCAGCAGTGCCCGATCTCGTAGTTCACGTCGTTCGGGTCCTGGAGTCTCCTGTGCTCTTTGGCTTATTTCGTCGTCTGCTTCACACCTCACCGATGCTTCTCCCTCTCCGCCTATTCCTACGACGTCTACTCGTTTATTTTCTCTAACCTCAGCCTCCTCCTCGTCTTCATCGTCGATCTCGATTAATTCGTCGTCTCCTCGAGCTGTATTTGCCAAAACAAGCTTGCTTTCATTCGGTTCTACATCGCTCGAATCTCTTGACCTTGACTTTTCTTCGAACACGACATCTCTCGATACGCTTACCTTCCTCTTTTCTGGATCGTAAAGCCGATAATTCGAAGATTCGCCCTGATACCCCACCCGTATCATTTTCTTGGCTTTATCGTCGAGTTTTCTCCGGAATTGTTTTGGCACGTGCATATACGCCGTCGATCCGAAGACACGCACATGTTCGAGATTCGGCTTTCTGTTTGTTCACGCTTCGTACGCCGTTTTCAAATTTTTTTCGGCTCGAATGCGTTGTGCGATTTAGCACATAGACTGCTGTACTCACTGCTTCCACCCATAAATTCTTCGGCAGTTCCTTCGCTCGAAGCATTGTTCGCGCGCATTCAAAAATCGTCCGATTTGCCCTCTCAGCCTTACCATTTTGTTGCGGCATGTACGGCGCGGAGTTCTCCATGAAGGTACCTTTTTCATGAAGATACTCTGCCATCGTCGCACTTTTATATTCGCCACCGTTATCGAAACGTACGACTTTTATCGGCCTCCCGAACTTATTCACCACTATGTTCTCGTATAGCTTGAATTTCTCGAGCACTTCATCCTTGTGACGCACGAAATATACGTAGCAAAAACCCGACGCGTCGTCTATAAATGTCACGTAATATTTTGCACCTCCGAGAGAATCAACCTGTATAGGTCCACATACGTCCGTATGTACACACTCTCCTGTCGCGGTACTTTTTTTTCAGATCTCTCTCGAAACGGCTGCCTGTGCGACTTTCCGAACTGACACGGCTCACATACGAATTTCTCGGTGTTTTTCAATTTCACTCCCTCGACAAGTCCACCGCGCACCATATCGCACAACGCTCGAGCACCCACGTGGCCGAGACGCTCATGCCACAATTTCAAATCGACCGACGAGACATTCACTTTCGTCTTTTTGTCCGGCTTTATCACTCGAAAGAGCATTCGGTATATCTCGTTGTTTTGCTTTGCACCGGTTGCCACGACTTGATTGTCTCGCGTAATTGTCACCCGCTGTTTGCTGAACTTCACGTCAAACCCCTTTTTGGTACACATACCGACCGAAAATAAATTTTTCCTGAGAATCGGCACGTACAGTACTCCTTCGATTCGCGATTCGCGCCATCGACCATCGACGAACTTTTCGATTTGTATTACGCATTCGCCCTTCACTTCACATTGCCCATTGTTCCCGAGCACGACGGCGCCACCACTACTGGGCGTGAATTCCTCGAACCACTCGCTCCTGTATGTAATATGCCTCGACGCTCCGCTGTCTGTCAGCCACGCCTTCTTTATCGGCCGCCAACACTTTATCGACTATCTCGCGGAAAGGTTCCTCACTTTTCTCTCGGACTTCGGATCGTTCTTGCGATTCTTCACTCGATGCAACAAATGCGTAATCACGTGATTCACTTTCATCGCGCTCACTGAAACTTTTATTCTTCGACGGACACGTACGCGCAAAATGACCTTTTTCTTTGCACTTGTAGCACGTCACGTTTTTCATATCCACCGAATTCTTCGGACGTCTATTTTTTTCGTTCTTATCGGCACTGTTTTTCGTCACAGCTAACGCTTCCGCGGCTGCATCCCCACTCTCAAAACGAGCTTCTTCTCGAATAAGTTGCTCTGTCAGATTTTCGACCGTTTGTCTCGTTTCGTCCATATTGTCCCGTACTGTGCGAAACGCACTATATCTCGTTGACAAACTGGCTAAAATTTTGCTATCACCGTAGTATCGTCCACTGCACCACCGAGATCACGCAACTGCTGCGCCATGTTTTTTACTTTAGCCACATGCTGCACCATTGAGTCCCCGGACGCCATCCTGTACTCGTGGAATTTTTGCATTAAATATAGCTTGTTCGATACTGATTTTTGCTCGTGTATCGCGCAGAGAGCATCCCACATCTGCGTGGCGTGGTACAGGTTACTAACGGCTGCAGTTGAGGCCTCTCGATTGACGTCGAGATTAGTACCATCGCCTTCGCATTATCCCTTTTCCAGGCCGTCCTTTGTTCCGCCGTTGCATTTTCCGCCACGACTCTCGTCACATCGACAATATCGTCCACGCCCGCCGCGACGAACACGGCTCCCACTTCGAATTTCCACGTGAGAAAATTCGTACCGTCGAGCTTCTCCACGTGTCTGGACGTTACTTCCGACGTCATTTTTCCGTCGATCGAAAACTCTTGTTTCCTCAAAGAAAAAAATTTACACTAGCCACCTGTTGATAAAGATGGCTGCCACGTGGCCGAACGTCGAAATAACACGCGACTCGCGATCACGTTTCTCGATTAATTTCCGGCAGCCAGAATGACTGGGCCCATAACCTTTTGCGACAACTCTTTTATTCTTTCTATTTGTTAAGGGAATGAAATAAATAAAAGAACACGAGGATGTTTGAGGATATAATATATTTAATTAGACAGCGAGAGAATCAACGTGCTTGTCGAGCGAACGGATACCAGAAAACTGACTAACTTCTGGTTTTGTCGCCCTCGGCGTTTTTCGCTCGACCCCTCCTTACCCTGACAGATCGTGACAACCAAGCGATGGGTGTCAAATGACCATTTGACACCCAAAAAGACGGTGTCGACACTGATTTGGGTGTATACACCCGAAAAAAACGGTGTTGACACTGATCTGGACGTACGCTGTTTTGGGTGTCAACACTCCAAAGAAAGGTGTTGACACTGATTTGGGTGTCGACACAAAAAAAACGGTGTTGACACTGATCTGGGCCGATGCTGATTTGGGTGTCGACACCCCAAAAAGACGGTGTCGACACTTACTTGGGTGTTGACCCAAAAAAAAAACGGTGTTGACACCGATCTTTGCCAAGGCTGTTTTGGGTGTCGACACCCCAAAAGACAGTGTCGACACTGATTTAGGTGTCGACACCAAAAAAAACGGTGTTGACACTGATGTTGGCCAAGGCTGTTTTGGGTGTCGACACCCAAAAAGACGGTGTTGACACTGATTTGGGTGTCGACACCTCAAAAAAACGGTGTTGACACTGAACTTGGTCGAAACTGTTTTGGGTGTCGACACCCTAAAAACGGTGTCGACACCTTAAAAGACAGTGTTGACACTGAACTTGGTCGAGACTGTTTTGGGTGTCAACACCGAAAAAGACGGTGTCGACACTGATTTGGGTGTCGACACCTCAAAAAAACGGTGTTGACACTGATCTTGGCCAAGGCTGTTTTGGGTGTCGACACCCAAAAAGACGGTGTTGACACTGATTTGGGTGTCGACACCTCAAAAAAACGGTGTTGACACTGAACTTGGTCGAAACTGTTTTGGGTGTCGACACCCAAAAAAAACGGTGGTGACACTGATTCGGATGTCAACACCCCATTTTTTAGGTGTTAAAATAGTCATTTGACACTACACGTGACACTCGACACCGTAAAATTACCGTGTCATAACCTAAATCAGTGTCAACACCGTTTTTTTGGGGTGTCGACACCCAAATCAGTGTCAACACCGTTTTTTGGGTGTCAACACTCAAATCAGTGTCGATACCGCTTTTTTTGAGTGTCAACACCCAAAACAGCGGCGTTCAGATGGGTGTCCAACACTCAATTTTTTCGATGTTAAAATGTCATTTGACACCCTAAACGTGACACTCAACACCGAAAAATTACGGTGTCACGTTCTGTCAGGGTATCGGCATCGCACGCAGGCGCACGATGTACAGGACAGCACGAAAGTTCGAAAACCCTATTTCTCAACAGTATTAGGTCATATATATAAGTCAATATGACCAGATACGGTCGGGCCTGGCAAATTTTTCGTATATGATCTGATATGATTAATCATAATATAATAAATGATCAGATATGATCAAACCTAAAATATGATTAGATATGATCATATTCAATCGTACATGATGTGATCCATATCCTAATCTGATCATTACATTTGATTGACGTATTTTTATATATACGGGGGAAAAGTTACATTGGTTTACCATTTGAAAATTGGCCATTCATCACCATTCCCAAAAGGATAATGGTAAATGAATGGCGATTTGCCAAAGGTAATATTCGCCATTCAAATAGCTTTTTCTATTATTGATAAATGAATGGCGACTTTCCACTGGCAATATTTGCCACTCAAATGGCTTTTCCCCATTAACGGTAAATGAATGGCGATGTTCGAGGGATAATATTTACCATTCATTTACCATTATTCTTTCAGGGATAATGATCGATGGCGAATTTTCGGATGTAACATTTTATATTAAATCGTTTTTTTTTACAGTTTCGTGACATCTCATTATTTTATACAGTACTACACACTTATAAATATTCATAATGGATAAATATTACATAACAGCCCATACAGCACCGAAATGTTGCAGCAACGTTGCTGCAAACATTTGGCAACGCCAAAATTTGAGGTTATGGTCAATAGACACGCGGTTAAGCGGCAAGCACCCATATACCGTACGGATTAAACCGAAAATACAAAAAGAAATTCACACAGAATTTTGCAGCAGACACAATAATACATTCATATACTCGTAAATAAAAAAGCCGCGATAATTCTGGCGGTAAATCACAACCGCGTAAATGCTTCACCATGCAACGCGTCGCGTTCACTGTCAATTGCATTCGATCTCGACGCTCCGACGTCACCCTGTCACCCAATAGCTCGTTCGTTCCGCGCGCGAAATTTGAACGAACATATAGGCCGTGTTCGGAAATTGGCTGACAGTACTGTCAGTACTAGAAAATGTACAGTATACGTGACTTGCACTATAGATTTTCTAGTACTGACAGTACTGTCAGCCAATTTCCGAACCTGGCCACAGTATGTTATTATACATGTCAATGTACGCATATACAATTGCACATTGATGATGATATCAGACATTCCGTGTCAAGTTACAAATTACAATTGTAATTTGTAATTGAAAGTCAAATCAATTACAAATTACAAATGTAATTGAAATATTTTTTTGAATCAATTACAAATTACAAATGTAATTGAAATGTTTTTTTGAATCAATTACAAATTACAAATGTAATTAATATGTTTTTTTGAATCAATTACAAATTACAAATGTAATTGAAATGTTTTTTTGAATCAATTACACATTACAAATATAATTGAAATGTTTTTTAAAATCAATTACAAAATACAAAGGTAATTGAAATGTTTTTTTAAATCAATTACAAAATACAAATGTAATTGAAATGTTTTTTTGAATCAATTACAAATTACAAATGGAATTGAAATGTTTTTTTAAATTAATTACAAATTACAAATGTAATTGAAAGGTTTTTTCGAATCAATTACAAAATACAAATGTAATTGAAATGTTTTTTTGAATGAATTACAAATTACAAATGTAATTGAAATATTTTTTTGAATCGATTACAAATTACGAATGTAATTGAAATGTTTTTTTGAATCGATTACAAATTACGAATGTAATTGAAATGTTTTTTTGAATCAATTACAAATTACAAATGTAATTGAAATGTTTTTTTTTAATCAATCACAAATTACAAATGTAATTGAAATGTTTTTTTTAAATCAATTACAAATTACAAATGTAATTGAAACGTTTTTTCAAATCAATTACAAATTAAAAATATAATTGAAATGTTTTTTTGAATCAATTACAAATGTAAAATGTAATTGAAACGTTTTTTTGAATCAATTACAAATTACAAATGTAATTAAAATGTTTTTTAGAATCAATTACAAATTACGAATGTTATTGAAATGTTTTTTCGAATCAATTACAAATTTCAAATTTAATTGAAATGTTTTATTGAGTAAATTACAAATTACAAATATAATCAAAATGTTTTTTTGGTAATTGTCTAGATTGACTACTTTTCCGAATTTTATTGTTTTTTTTTTCGACAAAACCCTTCATTCAGGCACTAATAATAATAATCAGGTGGGGGAGCATGAAAAAGTTAAATAAATAAATGAATAAATAAATAAAATTAAAAAAAAAATTCTGAATTTTATTGTTTTTTTTTGACAAAACCCTTCATTTAGGCACTGATAATGATAATCTGGCGGGGGAGCACAGAAAAGTTAAATGTGTATGTATGTATGTATGTCTTTATTGACTCCCCTGAGGGTTGCAAGTTTTTTTCCAAGGTTGTCTCCTTGTTACACACACTTTTCACAATTTTTCTTTACACCTCCCGTCCCTTCGTCTCCTTACATTTCACATCATTCCATTACATTCCATCCTTACATCCTTACATCCATACGGTCCATCCTTACACTCCATACAAGCCATCCTTACATTTTTTATTCCTCTGCTTTATTCCGCCTTGCCCGCTTTATTCCTCGCTCTCTTCCATACACCACTCTCTCCCATGCCACGTCCTTGACCGTAATAACTTACTTTCCTTCCGTCCTTATTCTATTCACCTTCCTTCATCTCTCCGCTTATTCGCGACTCGCTCGCCCGCTCGCCTTTCTCGCCCGCTCTCTCTTCTCGCCCGCTCGCTTTTCTCGTCCTCTCACTTTACCCGCTCGCACGCTCGCTCGCTTCCTTAACCATTAACCCTTATTCTAATCTTACTCTATTGCCTGTCCTCTCCTTCGCCGACTTCCGTTTCCGTCCATTCGCTCCATTCCTTCTTTCACTCTGCCCCTCTCTCCCTCTGCCCCGCCACTATCTACTCCTCTTCTCTCTTGCCATCACCTTTTCCCAATACCCTCCCTCTCTCTTCTAGATCCCTACCTCTAGATCCTCTATATCCCTCGCTATCCGCCTGGTTTTCCTCTCTCTTTCTCTCTCTCTCTCTCTACCTCTCTCCGTCCCTTCGACTTCCGTTCCTTTATCTTCCTGACCCTTATTCCAATTCTCTCCTCCTCCCCTTCTCTTCTTTTATCCCGCTTCCCCTCCTCGTTTCACCCCCCTCTCTTTCTCCCTTTAGCCCTCCTGTTTCTTTACCTCCTGTTCTCTCTCCTGTTCTTCTTCCTAACCTCTGTGCTCCTCTCCTTATTTCTCTTTTGTCCTTTTATCCTTGTCCTCACCTTTTTCCCCCTATGCGTTCCGCTCTCTCCCGGTACTTCCACCTTTTTCCTCGCCCTACCCGTCACCCTTCTGTTCCTTATTCCGTCGTTTCCCTATTCTTTATCCTAACCTCTTCTTTTCTTAACCTTTATTCTTTTCTTTCCTCCACCCTTCTACTTCACCTTCATCCCGCGTCATTCCTTCCCCATTCCCTCTTTGCGCTCTTCGTACTCGTGTTATATCCTCTACCTACTTCAAACTTGCCGCCAACTTATCCATCGTGTCCTCCCTGCCTTACCGATCTTTGCTTATACCCCTTCTTCCTTTCTCACTGCCCGCCTTAACCCGCTGTTCTCGCTCGGACTTCCTACTTTCTCCGCCGCTGTCTCTACCTGTCACTTACCTTTATCTCTTTCCTCTGCCCCCGCTCCCTTTTTTCCTAACCTCGTTCGGCTCTTCATTTCTTGCCTTTTCGTCTTTATTCTCTAGCCCTAATCCGAAATTATTATCTCTCTGCGTTCCTTGTTCTTTCCTTTCTCTTTCCTGCCTCTTATCCATTTTCCCCTCCCCCTGAACCCCTCACTCGCCACAAAAAACCTCACTCACCACATCACACACGTTTGCCACACTCACACCCGGAAACGGAAGTCCCAGAAAAGTTAAATGAATAAATGAATAAATAAATAAAATTAAAAAATTAAAAAATTTCGAATTTTATCGTTTTTTTGACAAAACCCTTCATTTAGGCACTAATAATGATAATCAGGCGGGGGAGCATGAAAAATTTATATAAATAAATAAATAAATAAAATAATAAAAAATAAATAAAATTCGGGAAAGTAGTCAATCTAGACAATTACCGTAATTTGTAATTGATTCGAAAAAAAACGTTTCAATTACATTTGTAATTTGTAATTGATTCAAAAAAACACTTTAATTACATTTGTACTTTGTGTTTATGTAAGTATTTATTGATTCCCTTTCAGGTTACAAGTTTTTTACCAAGGTTTCCTCCTTCTTACAATACTTTTTCGTTTTCTCTTCTCTATATAATCCAACTCCTCTCTTTTCTTACACCTCCCGTCTCTCTCCACTTTTTACATTTCCGTTCCTTCTTCTTCCTCTTCCCATACTTCCCTTTTTTCATTCCATTCCCATCTCACCCCTTCCACCCACACCTTTCTGCCCTCCACCCTTACCCTCCTTCTCCTCTTTCTCTCTTCCACCACCCTCTCCCCCACCATCTGCCTTGTCCTTCTCTCCCATCTCGTCCAGTCTTTTCTTCTCTCCAGCACCCTTTTCCTCTCTTCTTCCGTTTTCAGCTCTACCACCACTATTGCCTCCTTCCCCCTCTGCTTCTTCTCAATCATCTTCTCCACTTTCACCTTCAGTCCCGTTCCCTCCTCTACCCTCTCCTCCACCTCCTCCATTCCTATCTTTTCCGCATCCCCCTTCCCCTTTATCCATATTCTCTTTTTCCTTCTCTCCCTCTCTTTAACCTCCTCCCTCCATCTCTCATCCCTCTCCCTTTCCTCCTCCTCTCTCCTCCCCCTTTCCATTTCCTCTTTGCTTTGCCTCTTCTTTACTGCCTCCCATCCTCCCTCCCCCCTTTCCCTCCGCCTGCCTTTTTCCCATTCCTTCTTCCTCCTCCTTTACTCTCCCCTTTTCCTCTTCTTTCTCCCTCATTTTTCTCTCTTCTTCTTGCCGTTCTCTCTTCTTTCTTCTTTCTTCCTTCCCCTCCTGTTCTGACTCCTTCTTCCCTTCCGTTTCTTCGTCGTCCTCCTCCGCCCAGCTCCATCTTCCCGTTGCCCCTCCTTCGTCGTACTTCTTCTTCCCCTTCTTCCCATCCGTCTCTTCCACCTTCTCCACTTCTTCTTCTACGTCTTCCTTCCTCGTTTCTTCTCTCTCCTTCCCCTCCTCTTCCCCCCGCTCGTCTTCCTCTTCTTCCCTCTTCTCCATCATCTTCTCTTCTCCTTCTCCTCCTCCCGCCTTTTTCCATCCTTCTTCTCCTTACCATCTTCCCCCTTTGTCTGCCCTTTACATTTCTCACACACCCCCTTTCCCCTCTCCCTCCTTACTCTTTCCTCCACCATTTCTCTCTTGATGTCCTTCAATTCCTCCACCACCCCTTCCACCGCCGGCACTAGCCGGCCCATCCAGTCTCTGGTCTCATCCTCTCTCTCCATTGTCTCTTGGCCCTTTCCATTATCCCGCTTTTTCTCTCTGTCTCCTCTTCTTCTGCTCGTTCGATTTCCCTGCTGATCCGTCCCTTCTCGCCTCGTGCCACCTGCACTACTCTCACCGCTTGCTCTCTCCTGCCCTGATACGCCGCTTCCCGTCCCCGTCACCTCTCACTTTCCTCCTTGTCTCACCACTGTGCTCTTTCACCGCCGTCCCCCTCCCTCTCACGTCGTGTCCTTTGCGCCACTCTCTCTCTCTCCTTCTCTCTCGGCACTAATACACCGTCTTCCGTCCCCGTAGTCTCTTCCTTTCTCGCCACTATAATTTTTTTTTTTTTTTCACTGCTCTTGTCCTCACCTCGTGTCCCACTCACCAGTCTCACTGCTCACTTTCCACCGCCACTGATACGCCTTCTCCGAGCCCGTAATCTCTCTCTTTTCTCTTCCTTTATTATCCCTTCTCGCCTCACGTCACTTGTGCCAGACTCCCTGCTCGCTTCCGATCGGCCCTGATACGCCGTCCTCTGCACCAAACCAGAGATCTTTCACCTTTTTCTTCTTTTTCTCACCACCGTCTCCGCTTTCACTTCCTTTCTCTCACGTCTCCACTTCACTCTTCCCGGGCCCTGATATGCCCCTTCGCTCTTTATCTTATTCCAAAATTTTCCGCCGTCTTTTTTCTTCACCTTTCCGCTTAATCCTTCACCTCTTTTCCGAGCCTTCTCACGTCGCGTCACACACGACTCTCACCACTCTCTTTCTGCCGGCACTAATACGCCGTCTTCCCAGCCACGCTTTCTACGCCTCGTGTCCCATGCCACGCTGCTACGTGCTCTTCCGCCAGGCCCTTTCCCCCTCTCCTCACATTTTCCTTCGCCGTAATCTCTGCGCCCACTGGCCTGTACGCCTTTGTCCGATGTCCAGATCGTGCTGCTCTCTTTTTTCTCCTCTCTCACTGCCTTTTCGATCCTGTCACTCTCACTGCCTTTTCGATCCCGTCACTTACTGCCGCTCCACACCGCACCCCCTTCTTTCTTTGCCCCTCACCCATCTCTTTTCTTCTAGCCTCTATCGCCTTGTCACTTTTCTTTACCACTCTCACCCACGTCTTTCCACCCCTTTTCCCTTCTCTTTTTCATGTCTCTCCACTCATTTGACTTCACTCTGCCATTTCCTCCACCTTTATCACTTTTCTCTCACTTTTAACCAGTCCTTTTCCTCACTTCTTCTCACCGCGCCCGACATCACATCTATCCCGTTCGCCATCTTGGGGGGGCTCCCATTTGTATTTTGTAATTGATTCAAAAAAAACATTTCAATTACATTTGTATTTTGTAATTGATTCAAAAAAACATTTCAATTACATTTTTAATTTGATGGTTCGGAATCCACCTAAAAAAGTAGGTCCAAAGGAAACCAGCGCCTTGGTGTGGTGACCGAAAGGCTGGGAAGATGTCTCGGGTTCGATTCCCGATGCCGTAGCACAGCTGATGAAAACACAACGGGCTCGGACGTAGCTCCAGAAACAGGACGTACGAACTACGACTGCCTCTGTCCCAATGTGCTGACATCTAGCGTGTGCGAGACGAGCTCAGGCAGCGAGAAGCATTGCTATAGCACAGCAGATGGTAAAAGCACAAACGGGCTCGGACGTAGCTCCAGAGGCAGGGCGTACGAACTACGACTGTTTCTGTCCCAGGTGTTGAAATATAGCGAGTGCGCGACAAGCTCCGGCAGCGGGGATCGAACCGGGGACAAACGGATACGAGAGGAGACCAAGGGTAGATGGTGTTGGGAGCCCGCAACCCTCAGGGGAGTCGGTGTAAGAACTCATACCATACCATACCATACATTTTTAATTTGTAATTGATTCCAAAAAACATTTCAATTACATTTGTATTTTGTAATTGATCCGACAAAAACATTTCAATTACATTTGTAATTTGTAATTGATTCCAAAAAACATTTCAATTACATTTGTATTTTGTAGATGACTTCCGTTTCCGGTGACAAAGGTGTAGAGTGAGTGTGGGACAGGTGGGCAGAAAGTGTGCGATAGTGAGGAGAGCGGGAAATGAAGGTGTGAAAAGTGCTGTGGGATAAGGAGGGTAGGACGGTATAGTCAGGGGTGAGCGATAAGGGATGGTGCGGGGGGAGGGAAAGAGAGTTAGACAGCGGTAAAAGTCGGGTGGGTCGATTTTGAGGTTAGAGTGGTGTTGAGGCAAGGGGTGTGGGGGAAAAGCAGGAACGGGCGGCAGTGGAGCAGCGGCGGAAAAGTGGGCAAAGTGGGAAGAGAGAGAGTCGGAAGCGGTCGGTAAGGGGGAAAGGTGTCGGTAGGGAAGGAAGTGAAGTGTGTGGAGGAAGCAGCGGACGGTATAGAGTAGACAAGTAGTGAGGATGGGCGACGAGGGGAGAAGGGTCGGTGTAGAGGAAGAGAAGAGGAGGGGAAGATCGATGAATGCGGAGAAGAGAAGCAAAATAGTAGGAAGGTCGCCGGAGATAAAAGCAGAGGAGGAAGGATGGCTGAAAAAAGTAATGGACAGTATGGGGGAGGTGATGAGGCGGGAAGGAGAGAGGGGGGAGAAAAGGTTCGAGGAAATGGCGAAGGGGTGGGAGAAGAGAGTAGAGGGCATGGCGAAGCGTTGGGCGGAGAGAATGGAGGTGGTAGTGAGGGAGGCGAGAGTGGAAAGGGAAGAGCTGATAAAGAGATGAGAGGGAGAAAGGACGGAGTTGAGAAGCCGGATGGATAAGCTGGAAAAGAAAGTGGAAAGCCTAGGGGAGGGGGAGGGGGGTGGAGGGTTGAGTGAACAGGGGAAAAGGACGAAAGGGGGGAGTAGGGAGCAAGGAAGGTGAGAGAGTTGGAGATAAGATTGGATATGGGGGAGAGGGAGAAAAGAGCCAGGAATGTAGTAGTGAGAGGGGTTATGAGAAAAGAGGGGGTGGAATGGGATAAAGAGATAAAAAGGATGTGGAGTAAGATGGAAGTGATAGCAAGGATAAAAGATATGACGGAAATTGGAGGGGTAAACGAAGAGGGCAGGGGTATGGTGTTGGTCGAGATGGAGGGGAGGGAACAGAAGAGAGAGGTGATGAAGTCAAAAAGGAGGTTGAGAGGGGAGAAACGTTGGATAAAGGACGACTTGACGAGGATGGAGAGAGAGAGGTGAAGTGGAAGATAGAGAGGGAGGCAGAGATGGAAAGGAGGAAGGGGAAGACCGTGCGAGTAGGCTGTATGAAGATATGGGTAGACAACGAATGTAGGAGGTGGGACGAGATGACAGGGGGACGGAGACAGATGGAGGGGGAGCGAAAGGAAATAACGGCAGCGATGGGGGAAGGGTTGGGGGGGAGAGCCAAGTCGGAGGCTGAGTGAAAGAGAGGAGGGGCAGAAGAGGGAAAAGAGGGAGGGGCGGAAGAGAACGGGAGGAAGAGGGGGCACGATAAAAGTGGGGTGCTGGAATGTGGCGGGGGTGAAAAACAAGGATGAGGAGTGTGGGGAAGGACTGAGGAGCTGGGATGTGATGATACTGATAGAGACGTGGATAGACTTGAAAGGGTGGGAAGGGATGTAGTGGGGGTGGGGAGATTATGGGGGCGGAGTAGAGTGGTGCAGCAGAAACGGAAGTCACGGAGTGAATGAGGTGAATGAATGAGCAAGGAATTAAGGAATGAGGAAAGAATTAAGGAATAGATGAATTAAGAAAGGATAATGGTCTGTCTTTCTCTCTCTCGAAGTGTAGGGTAGGCTAAGATAGGTTAAGATGATGCTAAAGTTTGCATCGTTGGAGTGCAACGAAAAATAGGTCATAAAAAAAAATAATAAATTTAAAGTTTTGGCGGCATATTTAGATTCCAGGTTCCTTAAAAGACCCCAAAATACGTTTTCATAATTTTCGCCTACGGGGATCCACCCTTACGGAGGGGATGAAATTTCGAAAAAATCGTATCTCCTGCTGCGTAAATTAGGTCCCCGTTTTTATCGCCGTTATAGGCTCTGGGATTCGAAAAGAGACCCTAAAGTGGGATAAAGAAAAACGTGTGAGCGGAGCGGAAGTCCGCAATGTACCCCGCAAGGGAAATAAACATTTATACATTTGTATTTTGTAATTGACCCGAAAAAAACATTTCAATTACATTTGTAATTTGTAATTGATTTGACTTTAAATTACAAATGTAATTGGATGGTACCCAACACTGGTCAAGTCTATCAACGCTTAACCCTCGCATTATTTTCTGTTTGTCGCGAAATAATTTATGTAATAGTACTAGTAAATTAATTGTAGTCGGAAGAAAAATTTAATGCGGAAAAATGATAAAGAAAAAAAAAAAGAAACAAAAAACATTCCTCGTGAGAATTGAACAGAGAAAAAAGAAATAGAAGTAAATCATAATATATATGTTGGCAATTTTCTTATGAGTTCAAAGATTCGCGCCACATGGACCGCCGGACACGGTCGGCCATGTTGGCTAGCGACCGTGCGACATAGCGTGGTTCAGGGAAAGCGAGTGAGGAAGGGTGCAGTCTTGACGAGGCCGGGAACGGAGATAGACGTGACGAGCGTAATTATCGAGTCTTTCGTGTTCGAGCACGTATAGCAAGGAATGCGTTCGTGAGATGGTGGTAGACGATCCCTGGTCGGTCAATATACTCTAATAAATCCTTATCGTATTTTATATCATTATCATGCGGCTACATCTCGTGTTTTCTTTCTCCTACCCCGCTCCGTGATATTCCGTTATCGCGTCACCTCGCCTCGAGTGCGAGGCCACCCGGCAAATATCTATCGTATTAAATATTGTCGCATTCATGTTAGAAGTGGGATTGTAGAACTTAATAGCCCGCGAAAATAACTTGTTCGGCCCCTAGGCGAAACATTCGAGTGAATAAATGGTGAATATCGCGAAAATTTCGACTCGTGTATAGCCTCAAAATGGCGCCGAAGGTTAAGAGCCGTTAGCCACGTGGTGTCGGCGTGCGTAACGACTTTTCGAGAAAACGGAAGTACGCCATGACAGTCGGTATAACCGCGAGTTTCCGTATATGGTATTAAGGTGCGATCTAACGGCGAATTTTTTAAGTTTGGTAGCCATGATGGGAAATGTCGGAGGCACGTAAGCCCGAAGACGATTTTGAAACGTTTCAACGAGAATTTATGGACACGAGGGAAAATCACCCTGACGAAACGAGCGATATATGTGACGTAAACGATACGGTGCGCGAACAAAACGATTGTTCCAAAATGGATAGCCAACTACTCGCGAACGTAATGGCTTCGGTGCAGATCGTGATGCAGCAAAATGCACGCATAATGGAGGAAATGGTTCGGCAAAACGCCGCCGCAGCCGCACGCAACGGGGAGCAGCGAGTGGACGGAAATGTCGCTGCCGTTCCCAACTTTCACGTAATGCCGGATCTGTCGAAAAGCCTCGACACGTTTGACGGTGAAAAGGACCCCGCGAAGGCACAACGTTGGTTAAATCAAGTCGAGACTACAGCGTTGCTGCACTCGTGGCCTGCATGACGCGTTCGAATACGAATCCGCAAGTAGCAGTCTCGAAGGAGCGGCGAGAAATTGGTTTAGTAGACGCAAAGAAGAATTACACGACTGGTATTCGTTTCATATAGCGTTTGCGGGTATGTTCGTCGGGACTTCTAGCAAAACCGAAACGTGGAATCAGATGCAACAACGGATGCAACAAGCAGGAGAAAATGTCAGTGCGTATTTCCACGACAAATTGAGGTTATGTCGTCCACTCGGTATACCGTTCGAGGACATTAAAGAGCAAATCGCGTTGGGGTTACGGTCGCGCGAGTTACGACTATTCATTCGAGCCCGAGTGCACGCGAGCGAGGATATGCTTTTTAAGGACGTAGTTGCGTACGATCGGGCGGAGAAACCGAACGAGAAACAATTCGACAAACCACCAGAGAGTAACGAAACAAAAGGTAAAAATTTCCAGGGTAATAAAAATTTCAAGATCCGGAAGGAAAATTCCATGTCGGGTACAGCCTCGAGCGAGGTTAAATCCGAAACGCCGGTCGACCATTCGAGTTATAAATGTTACAACTGCGACAAAGTGGGTCATATCTCGGCGAATTGCACCGAGCCCCGACGGGAACGGAAATGTTTGAAATGTGGCGAGGTGGGACACACGCAGAAATATTGTTCGAAGCCGAAACCGTTGGCGGACGCGGATATTCAAACGATCAAGTCGTTGTGCGAGGATCCGGGTCTCGAGAAATATTTGAAGAAAACATTTGTCAACAGCCACGAGTATCAAGGCATGGTGGATTCCGGGAGTTCCGATTGCACCGTAAAAGTGTCGATAGTGCTCGCACACGAGTTGCTGATGGTGCGTCGGGCAAGTTCGCTACGTGGATTCGGGAACAGAAACAATGTGGTACTCTCGTGTGGGATAATACAGGTGGAGGTTGTGATAGACGGGGTGAAGGCCGTGGATATCTTACTTCGGGTCGTCCCAGACGATGTCCAACCGTATGACGTTATTGTCGGTCGCAGTTTCACCGAATTACCGCACGTGGCATATTAAAGGTTGGCGGAAACCTTGTTTTCGCACATCGAGAAGAGCTGCCCTTTGTGGTACATCCGGAGGCGGAGCCAGGGGAAGCGAACTCACCCGCGATCCAGGGATCGAACGAGCTACCGCCAGCATCTGTCAACTTTGTGCGAGCCGCCGTGGGCAACGAGGTAATACCACTGCCAATATTGAACCTCGGCACAGAGTCTAAAACTATTTCGGATGGTTCTAAACTAGGAGGTGCCGTTTATGCGATCAGCGACTCAGTCCCTATGATGCCGCCAAATCGGGATGAGATTGGGCGTGAGGAGATTATTACCGACCCAGCGGTATCAACGGAGCAACGCGACGAGATTCATCTGCTACTAAACGAGTTCCGAGTGTGTATAGCGAAGAACGTATTCGAGCTGGGCGAAACGGACAAGCTGGAGATGGACATTGTAACAAAACCTGGTAGTATTCCCGTTAATTGTAGACCGTATAGGGCAAGCGTGAGGGAGAGAACCGAGATAAAAGAAATCGTGGAGGAGTGGAAAAGGGCGGGTCTGGCCCGCGAAACAAGCTCGCCGTACGCGAGTCCGATCTTACTAGTACGCAAAAAGAACTGGGAAGCTCGGTTAGTCATAGATTATCGTAAACTCAATGCACAGACGGAGAGAATAAATTTCCCTTTGCCTAATCTCGACCAGCATTTGGAGACGTTGCATGGCGCGAGGTTGTTCACGGCCCTGGATTTGGCCCATGGCTACTTACAGTTGCCCTTGAAAGAGTCGGCACGCGAGAAAACGGCGTTCATCACCCCGGACGAGACTGGTGAATTCACGAGAGCCATGTTCGGTCTGATGAACGCACCATTTTATTTTTCTAAACTTATGCAATCGGTATTGGGACCATTAAGAGGTCATGTTGCGTTGTTCTATCTTGATGATATTTTAATTCGAGCTAAAGATTGGTCAGAGTTGATTTTGAGGACACGACAAGTCTTATTGGCCCTTAAGGCAGCGGGCCTAACACTGAAATTATGAAAATGCAAATTCGGAATGACCAGCGTGGAATATCTCGGTTTTGTCATTAGCGAGCACGGAGTCGAACCGGGCCCAATTAAGATCGACGTGATTAAAAAGTTTCCTGCCCCTCGAGATATACACGATCTGAGACGTTTTTGCGGTTTGGCGAGTTTCTTTCGCCGGTTTGTTCGAGATTTTGCGACGATAACCGAGCCGCTTACGAAGCTCTTTAAAAAAAAATGTACCGTTCGATTCGACGTGCGAGCAGGAGGATGCGTTCGTCAAGGTCAAAGCAATTTTATCATCAAAGCCGGTGTTGGCAATTTATAACCCAAAGGCAAACCGAACCGAACTGCATACCGACGCGAGCTCAGTGGGGGTGGCGGCTATCTTGATGCAGAATGCCTATGCTGGCAATTTACATCCCGTTTATGCAATTAGTCGCAGAACATCGAGTATAGAACGCTACTACCACTCGAGTAAGCTGGAGTTATTGGTGGTGGTGTGGGCTATTGAGAGATTACGCATTTTCCTGATCGCACTGAAGTTCGTTGTTATTAACGATTGTCAAGCGCTGGTTTATCTTAATGCACACAAAACAACCAACCCGCAGGTGGTTCGATGGTCAAACGCCTTAGGAGAGTACGATTTTAGTGTCAGTCACCGTCAGGGTGCGAAAATGCGGCAAGTAGATGCGCTTTCCCGAGCGCCAGTCAGGGAGTTCGTCGAAGAACTTGACCAGGGTAGAGTATTTCATATATTCGATCGCGAAGACGAAATCTTATTGTATCAGCACGCGGACGTTGCAATTAAGAGAAAAATCGATATACTAAGTCGGCCGAAAAACGAGCGTACGAAACAAGAAAGTGACGAAACAAAAGGTTATACATTGCGTCAGGGGTTGTTGTATAAGGTTGAGGGGAGAAACGATGGAAATCGTGAACTATATGTCGCTCCGACGTCAATGAGAAAATTTCTCGCTATTAAGTATCACGATTTAGCGAGTCATTTTGGCCTAGATCGATCGTTAGAGCGGTTACGCCGCTACTATTATTTTCCGGGGATGCGCCGTTACCTTAGACAGCACATCAGTCGTTGTATGGAGTGTATTATGGCAAAAAGGAAGACGGGTCGAAAAATTGGGGAGCTGCACCCCATCCCGCCGGGATCGCGCCCGTTTGAGATTGTTCATGTTGACCATTTGGGTCCATTTGTCACCACGAGTAAAGGCAATAAATATATATTGGCATTGATCGATAACCTGAAGAAATTCTGTCAGCTAATGGCGGTAAAAAGTACGCATGCGAGCACTACGATCAGAAAGATTGAGGACTTTGTTGACCGTTTTGGAGCTCCAAACAGAATTATAAGCGATCGAGAAACGTGTTATACAGCGAAGTCTTTTGAGGAATTCTGCTCAAAGCATCCCTAGTAGATTGCCGAACTCAACAAGCAACTGAACAAATAACCGTCAAAAGGACGGTTCTTTTTGGACAAAAAAGAACTGTGGAAAAACCTTCAAAAGAACCGTCTATTTTTATGAATCTGTAGACGGTTCTTCGTACGGTCGTTCCTACTGGTTTTTGGTTCTTAGTACGGTTTTTACCAGTTCGGTTCTTTTTATGGTTTTATTAAGGTTTTATTTTATGTAAACAAATTTATTACAACATTTCGTATGCTTCTTCTCTCCCTGGCAGTTGATTCCCTTTATTATCAAAATTCCTTTTATTATAAAAATTTCATTCTGCTGTGATTTGGACTGCCTCGATCCTGGCTCGCGTTGACACTACAAAATACAGTGTTTTTGTTTCGTTTATCCAGTACGGTTCGTTTTATGGTCATTTTGTGGGTTGCAAACCCGAAAAAATAGTATGGTTATTAGTACGGTTCTTTTGGTGGTTGCTCGTAGTTTTTTAGGTGCTCGCGAAATATTACGAACGGTTCTTTTTTAGGTTATTGGTCGGTGATTTTTTGTATAAAAAGAACCATCGATGACCGGTCCTTTTTACGGTTTTTAGTGAGTCATACAATCTACCAGGGATGGTATTAAGCACACTTTAAATTCAAGCAGACACCCTCAGGCCAACGGTCTGGTGGAGCGGTTGAATCGAACAATTATCCCAGCGATTCAATCGTCGGTAGACGAGTGCGATGGTCGCGACTGGGACAATAAGCTCCGGGGGTTGGAGCGGGATTTAAACACTTCCATAAGCAAAACGATAGGTTGTACGTCCTTCGAGGCGCTGTATGGCTACGTCCCTTGATTCGCAGAGGGGCTTGCCCGTCATCTGACGGCACACGTAGAAACGTATCGAATGCCTGAGTCATTACGCAGAGAAATCAAAGAGAATATCGAGATAGAACAAGTAAAGTACAAGGAACGTTACGATAAGCAACGATATAAAAATGTTAATTATAAGGTAGGGGACATTGTCTTCCTCGAACGACATCCAGTAGCGACAGGAGAGTCGACGAAGCTCCAGGCGCGATACAGAGTCCCACAGGTAATCACGAGGGTATTATCCGGTGATACATACGAGGTAGAACGGCTAGACGGAAAACGAAAGGGAGGGTCATCTGACGGCACACGTAGAAACGTATCGAATGTCTAAGTCATTACGCAGAGAAATCAAAGAGAATATCGAGATAGAACAAGTAAAGTACAAGGAACGTTACGATAAGCAACGATATAAAAATGTTAATTATAAGGTAGGGGACATTGTCTTCCTCGAACGACATCCAGTAGCGACAGGAGAGTCGACGAAGCTCCAGGCGCGATACAGAGTCCCGCAGGTAATCACGAGGGTATTATCCGGTGATACATACGAGGTAGAACGGCTAGACGGAAAACGAAAGGGAGGGCATATCTCTACGGCGCATATCAGTCAGATGAAAATCTGGCATGGCCCTTCCGGCGACGAAGAGGCGGTTCCCGACGAAGAAACGACGGACGATGAGGACTCGGCTGACGAAATGGCGCACATTCGGTCTAACGGAACAAGGGATAACGAGACGGCGGACGGTAGAGCGAATACGACAAGTCGAATAGATCGCAACGAGGAGACGATAGACGCCGAGCCCGAGGTTAGTCAGGACGTACGACCCGAGACGGATCAGGTTGGTGCCGCTACGGTGACACGACCAAAGCGAGTACCAAAAAAACCAGGGCACCTGAGCGATTATTATACCGAGCCCTGAGCACTAAAGTTAGTCATTACGTTTATCCAGTGATTTATCTTAAGGGAATGTATATCTAGATGTATAAGCGAAGAAAACCATATATATTTTCGAATTAGTTTAAGGAGCGAGCCGAATATCACTTGAGAGACCAAGTGAACACAGGAAGGCCGAGTGTTGGCAATTTTCTTATGAGTTCAAAGATTCGTGCCACATGGACCACCGGACACGGTCGGCCATGTTGGCTAGCGACCGTGCGACATAGCGTGGTTCAGGGAAAGCGAGTGAGGAAGGAGGCAGTCTTGACGAGGCCGGGAACGGAGATAGACGTGATGAGCGTAATTATCGAGTCTTTCGTGTTCGAGCACGTATAGCGAGGAATGCGTTTGTGAGATGGTGGTAGACGATCCCTGGTCGGTCAATATACTCTAATAAATCCTTATCGTATTTTATATCATTATCATGTGGCTACATCTCGTGTTTTCTTTCTCCTACCCCGCTCCGTGATATTCCGTTATCGCGTCACCTCGCCTCGAGTGCGAGGCCACCCGGCAAATATCTATCGTATTAAATATTGTCGCTTACATATAACATGCTCATAATCTTGCCGTGATGTTATTTCATTGGAATTATAAGCCTATAAAAAATAACCTTTATTTCTATATCAGGATACGGTTGCCATTCGGATCACCATTTTAATTTTCATGATTCCATTTTTCACTGGCAAACCAATGGCATAATTATTCCTATCAGGCATTACCATTTAACAATGGAGTCTTCATATATATATAGATCCATATTCCATTGGCAAACCAATGGCGCATCATAGTTCCATGAGGCATTACCATTTAACAATAGAGTTTTCATAATTCCATTCAAATGGTACTCGAATGGTGTATAGTTATTGCCATTACACTTTACCTTTGCAAGTTGAATTTTGCCATACATACACGACTTTGACATTCAGTACCATTGGTTTGAGTGATGTTGCCATTGAAGTTCCATTGAGGCGCCATGCAATGGTAAGCAATGTAACTTTTTCCTACGGGATATGTATGTAATGAGTATATATACTCATATACATATGGGACATTCCACGTCAACTCAGCCACCCCGTTTTTTTTATTGTCTCGAAAAAATTCTTCAGTATGGGCATTTCAAAGGACAATATATCCATGACATTTTACCAAAATTTCATCCCCCCACTGTTGTTGGTTCTCGAGATAATGATTAATGAAGTCTCAATTTTGTAAAAATCATAACTTCGTAACTACTGATCGGATTTAAACGATTAAAAAAAGAATCTTTTTTATTTTTTTTGCCCTTTTTGAAAAAAAAATATGCCGTCATTGGAGAAAAGTTCATTAGACAGTTTTCGGGGAAATTTTTCGATTTTTTTTTTTCCACGAAAGGGCCAATCGGAATTCTACTCAGTATTTTTTTTTCTGATAGAGGGAGGCAATACACAACTCCGCAGGATTTTTTCAAAATGGAACAAGGCATCAGTGAAGAGGGAAAAATTGTTTTTTGTTAATTTACCCCGAAAACTGTCTAATGAGCTTTTATCCGATAATGACATATTTTTTTTTCAAAAAGGGCAAAAAAAATAAAAAAGATTCTTTTTTTAATCGTTTAAATCCGATCAGTAGTTACGAAGTTATGATTTTTACAAAATTGAGACTTCATTAATCATTATCTCGAGAACCAACAACAGTGGGGGGATGAAATTTTGGTAAAATGTCATGGATATATTGTCCTTTGAAATGCCCATACTGAATAATTTTTTCGAGACAATAAAAAAAACGGGGTGGCTGAGTTGACGTGGAATGCGACATATGTATATAAGTAATTTATATCAGATATTATCACGTATGAGCGTATATGGTCAGGTGACCTCGTATACGGCCAAGTATAATATATGTATAATTATATATGACCGAATATGATCTTATAGAAGCCCATATCTGACCAGATACCGTGAAATATATGATGAAATATGGTCCTATATGTTTTGATCATGGCATGTCGGGTCTTGTATCGTCATATATGGTATCAAATATGATCAGATATGACCATATGATTCTAGATACGATCAAGGATAGATAATCATTCGATCATACGCGAGTCTATACACTAACAGATACTATCAGGTATGGCCATGTATGATTAATATCTGGGCACCTTATATGAAAAAATCGGAATTTTTGGAATGAACTGTTTCCGGTTATCAGTGATAAGTGAATTTAACGCTAAAAATGGCGTTTTTAAACGTCCCGCGCGCCCCCTATATATTGTCAAAAAATCGAATCATTGCACGGAGACCTTCTTTCAATGATATCTTTGATTTTTGAGGGTAGCCAAAAGTTTTTTAATTTTTCGATCCACCCTATTATATACATATTTAACCACTGAACCTTGGCTCATTTTTTGTTTCATTCTGTTCCTTTTACAAATACGAAATGAAAATGGGCTGTCCTGAGAAAATGCAATATTTTTGGCCCAAAAGGGGACGACATAGATATTTTTTCCTATAGCGTTCAGCTATTTGTTGTTGTAAACATCCATCAATAATCAATTAATTACTTAGTCAAGTTATTATATTAATGTATGGCTGAACTTAGAATTGAGATTAAGAGAATTTGTTTCATACAAAAAAAAATTACCTTTGAATGAACTCTAAAGTTTTCTGAAGCTCAGGAAGATATACGTAACCAAATACGTAATAAGCGAGGAACGTCAATAAAAATCCGTCCAGTACGTCTCGTGCACGAATGACAATCTTCTTCTCCAATATGACGTCACACTTGGCGTTTTTATCGAACAGCGATTTCCCTGTTGAATGAAGCGCCACAATCTTAATAATTAATATTTCAATATTTTACGAATTTCTGCGAATTCAATCGTTTTGCCACGAAGTACTTGCCTCTGACAATCAGAATCGGGGAGTCTTGTTCCGCGTACTCTGTGATTTTAGTGATCTGTACGTCCTCCTTCAAACAAATACAAATTTATTAGCAACAGTGAAAAATGTTGCCAAAATAATTGTTAAGCCACACGAAATTAAAAATCATTAAATTTTTTTGCAAAATAATATCGAATTGCCACTTACAACGCAGCTATTGATGCGACCATGAACAAAAAAGAAATAAAAAATACAAAATACAAAAACATTGATTACTGAAGTGCCAAATTTTCATCAGATTCTCGATAGACATAAATAAATATTCGCAGCGTTGAATAAAGTCTTACTATTAGCTATTAAATAAATAATTCAGCAATAGAAAACCACACTTACGTCTATGACTCGAAACAGATACTGTGAATTTTCCTCCATCTGGTGGACGATTAGAGGAAAAGTTACGGCCAGCAACGGAACTTGACTCTTTAAAGCTAAACTTGATTCCTTTGCATCCGAGATAATTTTAAGGACTTCGTTTCGAGATCCAACTGGTTCTTTTTCGCAGAGGCTTTTCGATTGTCGAGATTTGATCATCTTCGATTTCTCGATGAAGATGGTGTATTTGCGCAGTGGTTTGGCGTTTGCTGTCAGGCCTTCTTCCCATATGGTTGGGATTGATTTACCAAGAAGACGTGACGCATGGTCTATCAAGTGCTTCGAAATTTGAAGGTACGGCCAGTTTTCGATAAGTTTAACAAGATCTCTCGTTTTTTTATTAATATCCACTCGTTGTGTTGGGTAAGTTTCGTCCATCAATTGAGAGATTCGTTCAATGTTTTCTTCGGTAGACGCGAAAAACTGAACGAGTTGCTCTTTCTTTTCCAATTGGGATGTTGTGGTTTCGGTTGACGGCAAAAGTGGTTGGTACTCCATACAACCATATTCATCCTGTTTCCTTGTTTTGCAGTTTTCGAGACTAGGACTAGGATTATCTATCGCGTCGTCCTCGTCACTCAGTTGAATTTCCGCACGTCGTTTTGTTTCTTTGTCAACTTTTCTATAATTGGCAGCATTATAAATTTGTTGCCTTAGACTTTCCATCCCAGATCCAACAATTTCCTGGTTAATCATGTCGCTGAAAGTTTTTGGATATTTGTCGGTCATGATTTTAGCAATCCTTTCAGCTGTTCGGCGTGAAAAGTCTTTCAAATCCTGCGCCATGTAATCGGCGATACCAGCTACCATTGAACGTCTGTCGGCTCCAAAGGCTCTTTTTTCATTTTCGCAACATTCTATCAAACGCTTTGGAAATTTTTTCCAAATGTTGCTACCCAGTTGTTCGATTGTATGTGACGATGAATTTCCGTTATCATGACGGGCCGTGAAAGGTAACGTTGAAGTTGATGGTGCGCCTTCGGGCTCTGTTACCGTTTGATATTTCGCCAATGATTGCCACGAAGTATCCTCTGGCAGAAGCATCAAATTTATTGGATTTGTTGAGTTTTTTGAGAGTTCTAAAAGAATCTCATCGTCGTCGACTTCAGTACCATCTTCTTCTAACGCTACCTGAATGAGGGTATTAAAAAAAATACAACGTAACACATTGAAGGAGAAATACCAATAAAAAGAAACTAAAACGTTAAAAAAACCGGCAACATTGTCGCCGTAGATTTCGCCCTTCCATAAATCAGTACAATAAAATGAGCGTCTTAATAAAATTTCTTATTGTATCATGCAGTATAAAACAACAGTCAGATATCAAAAGTTCTAAGAAAGGTCATATTAACCTTGTATACGCCGTCATGAATTTTCAATTTGCTTTTAGATTTTTCAATTAGGTCTGATAAAGTGTCAGCTTTCACCAAGATCTTTTTGCTTCGATCGGAAGGGCACACTTTAAACAAGGACATGCTTAGACATATCTGCGAATAAAACAATAAAAAAACAAGGCATAAGCAAAGATGTCAAAAAATACTTTTAAAAAAATGGGCACAGGTTGCAAAAAATTGTGCACAAGTTATAGTTAGTGCACAGTTAAAGTGTCAGCTTTCACCAAGATCTTTTTTCTTCGATCAGAATGGCACACTTTAAACAAAGCCATGCTTAGACATATCTGCGAATAAAACAATAGAAAAACACGGCATAAGCAGAGATATCAGAAAATGCATAAAAAAAGCCACAAGTTGCAAAAATAGTGCAACGATTGTGCACGATGATATACAATCTTGGAGGATACCTCTATCATCTATCAAACACATGACTTTCGGCACATTTTTTTACGCCGTAGAAACCAACCTTAAGTGCTGACTTCAATTCTCATATGGGGCGAGCCACCAATCCATAGCTTGGTTTTACGCAAATAATGGTTCCGATGTTGTATATATGCAGTTTTTCCGTACTTGGTAAATTATTTAATGACAAACATTCGTATCGCAAAGATTTCCCTATTTGATATGCACGAAGAGATGGAATAAAAAAGGTCTCCAAAACTTGAAATACTATGAATACAAAATTTTCGTCGCACAAGAGAATAGACACTTTGCCTATTTCGATACCGTGCTGATATCCTTTTTGTCGAATCACCAAGCAATCCTCTTTGCAGTAAGCAACGCCTTTAACCATTATTTCATTGCATTCCTGAATGTTGACTGGTAAATTGACTTTTCCTACTGCTGCTTGTATTTCCTCGTGATAAATACATTTCATAAAATTTGAATTTCCCGCGATCTCAATTTCTTGCCTGATATCAGAGCCTAATCGAAGAAAACTCTGGAATAGCTCATGCTTCTCACTTAAAGATTTAGTAACATTGATATAATTTCGACTGAATCGAAGAATGCGCTTGAAATACGTGTGTTTACTTTCAAAACGCAGAGTCCAAACTTTCATCAAGGGGCCGAATTTCAAAATTAATTCCGGATAATGCCGCAAATAGTGATGCTTCGGACGAAGTTTTGGTCCTATTTTTTTTCGTAAGACAATGTATTCATCAGTAATCACTTGTAAGTAAAGCAAACAAGATTTGTGAATAGTGGGAGCACAAATTATTTCAACGATTTCTTGAAGAAGAAGAACAGCCAACCAAACATCATCCGTAGCATTGTTGATTTTATCTTCAACTAATAAGGGGAAAAGTTTTACGAAGATGAATATTTGCCATGCCCCACCAACGATTCTCTTTTTCTTTGCAGAAATTGGACATGGTTTATCTCTCATATCCTGCCTCGAATAAGCAAAAAGTTCAATGCGATTATTCAGGAAAGATACTGAGAACCATTCTTCTTGAATGAAATAATCGATATAAATTTTTAAATCGAAAGCAACCACTCCCTCCAACAAATCATGGCCGAGACAAGGCGGCAATCCAGGGTTACAAACATGAAAGTTGCTCAGTTCATTAAATTTAGAATTAAATTTGATGCCTTGGTGGTGATTATCGTTTTTTCCTTTTTTTTGTAATGCGTCATTGTAATTATCAATTGTTCGTCGTTCGTATGTAATAGACTGAACTTCTTCATTGTCAAATTCGGCTCGTGTTATCAAACAGTATCGACAAAAATACGTTGCCTTACTGAAGTTTTCAACAAACCCACCAAGTGAATGGCTTCCCAGATTATCACCTGCGATAAAAACAAGAGATCCTTTTATTTTTTCCCCTGAAGGTAGCAGTAATCCTTTCGATTCTATTGATTTAAGATCATCTACGATTTTCCCGTAAACTTGATCGTGATTGAAGTTTTTTTCCTTGCAGAGTGCAACGAGTTTAATTGAATTTACACGAGATCGTACGTGTTCCGGAAGATTACCAATTCCTAGATAAATGCCGATCAGTTTGTGTTTATGAACGGCAGTTCCGATCGGATTGACAACTTCGAAAGCATCTTGGTATAAAATCAATTGCAAAGCATCAGTATTTTGTTGAAAAAAAACAGAGTCTTTGAAAGCAGATCCATCGGTGAAATCTGTTAGAACATCTCGTTCGCGAACTTCAGGATTTTTGCGGAGCTCGTTACTCAGTGATTTATCGGTAAAAAGTTCTTTCAAAGTCTCGTGAATGGGAACATAGTGGAAGAATACTTTTTTTTCGTGGTCAGTGAATAACACTACCTCAACAGGTTCTACAAAGGCACAATGTTTTTTGTAGAAGAATTTACGTTTCCAATCAGTATTCAATTTCGTTACTGATGCGCGAAAAGGGTCATCACTCAAAACTTCTTTGACAATAGAGACCAATTCATCGGAGAAAACATTTTCTGCGCATAAGCGTTTCACCAAACTAGACGTTACTACTTTCTGGCTTTCTTCTTGGGCAGTTAATATACCCAGAACAATAGACTGAATAGTTGACACCGGTACCAATAATTGGCACTCTAGTTTTAAAAACAATTGCGCGATGTTCAAATGCAATGAATCAATCGGATTTGGGGGCTGTGTATCGTCGTGTTCAACTCTTACAAGATCTAGTGAAGAATAAGACTCGATTGGATACGGCCGTATATCGACGGAGCTATCATCGAGAGTTAAATTTTCGCTGCTCGGAATACATTTTTTTAGATCGAGACACGCACTACTAGTCACACAATTTTTGTGCTTTTTCGACAAATGTCCAGTAAAAGAATTCAAAACATCGTACTCCTTATCACAGTCGGCAAAGGGACACTTGACTTTCTCTTGTTTGCGGATATGCGATTTTAAATGTTTGACGATTGCTTGATTTGACTCAAATTCTTCCATACAAAGTGGCCTCGAGCAGATCAATTTTGTATTCGCAGTATGAGAAGTAGAGGGACTTTCAGTTTTCGCTCCTATCGAGAAAAACTTATGTGTTCGCAATAAATGAGATCGTAAGGACACTTCTACTCGAAATACTTTTTGGCATCCCTTAAACCCACAATGAAATTTTTGAGATAAATTGAAATGCGATTTTCGATGTTCCAACCACGGTGTCAGTCGTTGGGACTGGTAGGTACAAAACTGACATATAAACATCGTTCCTAAAAAAAAAAAACTTCATTACGACAATGAAGTCATCTCTGATAAGTTGAATTTTATTCCGACTTTAAACTCTATACATATAGAGACTTTAAACTCGCATACATATCGGTGGAAAGAGGTTAATAACGAATCATTTTGACAGCATATATCAAAAACACAAGTTCTGGTATAAAATAAGAAATTATCATTTTGTAAAGTAACTTATTTAAAAGTAAAAGAAATATAAATAAAATATAAACAATAAAATTAAAAAAAAAACAACATATGCAAAGAGCAATATAGGTTGAAATATTCGAAAACTAATATAGTTTCATTGAGTCTATGATTTTAAAAGAATATAGAAACGTTCCTTGCGATCATACAGTATTTTCAAGTGACCCAAAATGTTGCTAAAAACTTTAATTTTTGTAAAAATTTCAAAATTTTGAGCTAATAATTTTTTTTTAAGAATTCTAATTCACATGTAAAAAAGCAGAGACGACATTATATTTAATATGGAGGCATAAAATTTTTTATTCCCTATAAGAAGTGTGAATTAATTTATCCGTAAAATCGGGAAATTTCAGCCATCATCAATAGTGCACAATAAGATTACGTGTAACATAGAAGCCGTACACTGCAATTTTGTCGCTTTTAATGAAACAAATTGTCTGGGTAATCAATAAACAATGCATGTGAGAAAAAAATGAGGAATTATCGACTTTCATTTGAATAACAAAATTCACCAAAATTTGTTAACGACAATTAATCTCTGAATTTCCTCGACTTTTTATGTCGAAGGATACAAACCCTTTGCAATGAAAAAAGATGTAAGGCTTACATATAAAATGGAATTTTGGCACATTGCATCCTGAATCGTGACTTTTTTCTTTCTTAAATGGCGTTAAAAACGTCACGTGATAAATAAAAACTCATCCTACATCTCAGAATCAATGGTAAGAATGCTCAACAATAACCAATATAGCAATGCTAATATGACTTTCGAAACAAATCACTAATAGGGATTAATTCGAGGGCTGATAATTTCATTGCTCCATGTAGGAATTTTAAACCAACTGCTACGAAACATACAAAAAATTCACTTATACTCTCTCGTCGGCAATAAGAAACATGCTATTGAAATTGAGGTTCGATTTGGTCCGCATGTAGAAAGTTAATATCAATAATATAAAACATATAAAAAGTTTAGAGTTAAAGTAGCCAAAATAAAAAATAAAAAGGAAAAATGCAAAAAAAATGATGTAAAATGATAATAACGTCAATAATCAAATCCGTTTAGAATTTTCAGTTGAAAAAAAATCGATGACAATGTTTGCATTGTGTACAAGATGATATTATTGACTTCTTGCGTAAGTTCGTTTTTTTTAACCTCCTTAATATTTATCAACAAAATGAAAAAATTAATAGACTGAAGCGGATGGACATAGAGCATTCAGTGATACTCTCTTGTATTTGATAAAAAAAAACTATGGATAGATTAATAAAAATTGATTCTGTTATAAGCAGCAGTCAAATGATCGATTCAGAGATAAAATTGAAAAAAGCATATAAAATTATCCTACGACTCAGAATCAACGGGCTGACTTGATACGATTTGCTTGCAGATTAAATGATGTTGGATTTCTTATTCTATTACTTTTTGTTTTAATTGTGACTTACCAATTTTATATTGCTGCAAGCAAATAGACAGATGTTCAATTGACTGTCTTAGAAATAGATTGTAGCTCGATAATTTTCACAGCGTTGTATATTGTCGTGAATATTCGTCCAAACTTTACTACAACGACGACTGTGCAAGCCAACTTTTTTGGCTTGAAAACCAAATCAGCTGAAAAAAAGTTGAACCTCTAAACATATGCAGAAAAATTATTAACTGAAATCCCGGAAATATTTATCCTATCGAGTTTTATAAACGAATATCTCTCTTCCGTGACACACCATGAACCAACGTGCATGAGCCTTCCGATCAGAATTCTCTACCCCGTCGTATCCCTATGCCCCTTCACGTTCACTCGGGGGGGGGGGGGGGGGGGGGGGCGTTTCCCATGATTTTTCCTATCTCTGGCGGTTTTTTTTTTACAAATAAAGTTGTACAGATTTTGTTTCAAATAATTGTTTGTAAAAATTAAAAAATTTTTAACTTCATTTGAAATGTAAAAATTTGTTGAAATAAAAACCTAAAAATCTTACTTATAATCAAGATTCATGCCCTTCCGCGACACGCTACCGACCAACGTTTACGACCCTGCCGGCCACAACGCTCTACCCCGTCGTCTACCCAAGCCCGCCCCTACTTTCGCTCGCGCGGCTCTGTTCCTTGCGATTTCTTGTATCCCTTTGTCGATTCTTTTATGGACTTTTCCAAAATATTACATTATAGTATTAGTTTTGTTTCAAATGTCCGTCTCGCGCTTGTTCAATCTCGAACGTAATGTAATAATCATTTGTAAAAAAATGGTTTAATCGAAGCCCGTAAAAATTACTTGACGTCTAATTTTCGAATCCTTCATAATAACGAATGTGATAATTACGATATGACGCCCGAACAAGTCAATAAAAAATATTTACCATAAAAAAGCTGGGTCGGTCATTAATAAATGGAAAACAAAAAAAAATTAGTAACAAAAAATAACAAAAAAATGAATCATTTCATCCGTTTGGAATCGTCCATTGAAAATAAACGTATGGAAATTTTCATATTGCATAGGAGATGTGACTATTGTATTGTTTCGTCTTTTTTTTGCAATTTTTTTACACTTTCTAAGCAAAAAAAAAAAATTAACCGTCTCAAGCGAATAAATACAGTACATTCAGTATTACTGACCGGATTTTTTATTTTACTGCTTTTTTTTTTGACTTACCAACTTTATTCACCTGCAAGCAAAGAGACGTGCTGTCTGATAGATATTATAGTTCGACGCTCGATAATTTTTTTACAAAATTTAAAATAAAGACGGATGTGAAAACCAAATGTTTTGACGTAAAAAAAATCACATAAAAACAATATAAAACGTTCAATTATATGCAGATAAATTTTAAAATAAAAATCCGGAAATATCTATGTCGTCTAGTGTTATAAACGAACATCACTCTTTCGCAACACACCATGAACTAACGTACACGAGCCTTCCGAAGAATTCTCTACCCCTATGCCCCTTTACGTTCACTCGGGGGGGGTTTCGTTTCCCGCGATTTCTCCTATCTCTGTCGGGTTTTTTTTTTTTACAAATAAATTTGTATAGATTATGTTTCAAATAATTGTTTGTAAAAATTGAAATTTTTTAAAATTCATTTGAAATGTAAAAAATTGTTTAAATTATAACCTGTAAATCTTACTTAAAATCAAGAATCATGCCCTTCCACGACACGCGACCGACCAACGTTTACGATCCTGCCGGCCACAACGCTCTACCCCGTCGTCTCCCCAAGCCCGCCCCTACTTTCCCTCGCGCGGCTTTGTTCCTTGCGATTTCTCGTATCCCTTTGTCGATTCTTTTATGGACTTTTCCAAAATATTACATTATAGTATTAGTTTTGTTTCAAATGTCCGTCTCGCGCTTGTTCAATCTCGAACGTGATGTAATAATCATTTGTAAAACAATGGTTTAATCGAGGCCCGTAAAAGTTACTTGACGTCTAATTTTCGAATCCTTCCCAATAACGAATGTGATAATTACGATGTGACGCCCGAACAAGTCAATAAAAAATATTTACGATAAAAAAGCTGGGTCGGTCATTAATAAATGGAAAACAAAAAAAAATTAGTGACAAAAAATAACAAAAAAAATGAATCATTTCATCCGTTTGGAATCGTCCATTGAAAATTAACGTATGGAAATTTTCATATTGCGTAGGAGATGTGACTATTGTATTGTTTCGTCTTTTTCTTGCAATTTTTTTACACTTTCTAAGCAAAAAAAAAACATTAACCGTCTCAAGCGAATAAATACAGTACGTTCAGTATTACTGACCGGATTTTTTATTTTACTGCTTTTTTTTCGACTTACCAACTTTATTCACCTGCAAGCAAAGAGACGTGCGATAGGCTGTTTGATAGATAGTTCGACGCTCGATAATTTTTTTACAAAATTTAAAATAATGACAGTTGTGGAAACCAAATGTTTTGACGCAAAAAAAAATCTCATAAAAACAATATAAAATGTTCAATTATATGCCGATAAATTTTAAAAAAGAAATCCGGAACTATCTGTGTCGTCTAGTTTTATAAACGGACATCACTCTTTCGCTACACACCATGAACTAACGTTCACGAGCCTTCCGACCAGGATTCTCTACCCCCTATGCCCCTTTACGTTCACTCGGGGGGGGGTTTCGTTTCCCGCGATTTCTCCTGTCTCTGTCGGGTTTTTTTTTTTTACAAATAAATTTGTATAGATTATGTTTCAAATAATTGTTTGTAAAAATTGAAATTTTTTAAAATTCATTTGAAATGTAAAAAATTGTTTAAATTATAACCTGTAAATCTTACTTAAAATCAAGAATCATGCCCTTCCACGACACGCGACCGACCAACGTTTACGATCCTGCCGGCCACAACGCTCTACCCCGTCGTCTCCCCAAGCCCGCCCCTACTTTCCCTCGCGCGGCTTTGTTCCTTGCGATTTCTCGTATCCCTTTGTCGATTCTTTTATGGACTTTTCCAAAATATTACATTATAGTATTAGTTTTGTTTCAAATGTCCGTCTCGCGCTTGTTCAATCTCGAACGTGATGTAATAATCATTTGTAAAACAATGGTTTAATCGAGGCCCGTAAAAGTTACTTGACGTCTAATTTTCGAATCCTTCCCAATAACGAATGTGATAATTACGATGTGACGCCCGAACAAGTCAATAAAAAATATTTACGATAAAAAAGCTGGGTCGGTCATTAATAAATGGAAAACAAAAAAAAATTAGTGACAAAAAATAACAAAAAAAATGAATCATTTCATCCGTTTGGAATCGTCCATTGAAAATTAACGTATGGAAATTTTCATATTGCGTAGGAGATGTGACTATTGTATTGTTTCGTCTTTTTTTTGCAATTTTTTAACACTTTCTAAGCAAAAAAAAACATTAACCGTCTCAAGCGAATAAATACAGTACGTTCAGTATTACTGACCGGATTTTTTATTTTACTGCTTTTTTTTCGACTTACCAACTTTATTCACCTGCAAGCAAAGAGACGTGCGATAGGCTGTTTGATAGATAGTTCGACGCTCGATAATTTTTTTACAAAATTTAAAATAATGACGGATGTGGAAACCAAATGTTTTGACGCAAAAAAAAATCACATAAAAACAATATAAAACGTTCAGTTATATGCCGATAAATTTTAAAAAAGAAATCCGGAACTATCTGTGTCGTCTAGTTTTATAAACGAACATCACTCTTTCGCTACACACCACGAACTAACGTCCACGAGCCTTCCGATCAGGGTTCTCTACCCCCTATGCCCCTTCACGTTCACTCGGGGGGTTTCGTTTCCCGCGATTTCTCCTATCTCCGTCGGTTTTTTTTCTTTTACAAATAAATTAGTACAGATTTTGTTTTAAATAACTGTTTGTAAAAATCAAAATTTTTCTACCTTCATTTGAGATGTAAAAATTACTTTATATAAAAACTTGGAAATCTTACTTATAATCATGATTCATGCCCTTCCACGACACGCTACCGACCAACGCTCTACCCCGTCGTCTCCCTAAGCCCCCCTACTTTCGCTCGCACGGCTTCGTTCCCCTCGATTTCTTTTATATCTCTATCTCGTTTTCTTTAGACTGTTCAAAAAATCCTAGTGTTTTTTTTTGTATGAAATAATTGTCTCGCGAATCAACAATCGAAAACGAAACGCTTAATGATATGCACAAAAATTATTTTATACGAATCCAGCAATATTTATACCGTTTAGTTTTATGAACAAACGTCTCTCATTTAGTTCATCCGAATTGAATTAAGTTCTATTCTGGCACAACGCATCTTAGCCGATGTTTAGTAGGTAGTTTATCCCCCACAAACATACCCAAAAAAGTTCCGACAAACATAGCTCCAGGTTTGGCCGCAAAAATAGTTTAAACAATTTGAAAGTCACCTTTCGCGAATAAACTGTTTTCCTATGGGTTATACATGTAAACTGTAAATATAAAAGTTATTCGTCTCATCAGTCTCTAAAAAAGAAGCCTTTGCGCGATCAATTATCGTTATTTGTTTAGCCAAAAAATAAAAAAAACCATGAAAATTGTGTGTTTTCATTTGTTGTTATGAATGGATTAATAATGAACGTATGGTTTTGAAACTAATGGTACAAGTAATACAATGTAGCCTCTAGAGAACAGTCTAAAGATTTCTCACCTGCGTTATATAGTTAACCTTTTCGCTCCGGGGATTTTTCCTTTAAAATTGATCTCGAATTTTAGCTGAATTTCATTACTTAAATGAATGAACTTCTTATGACAAGTCACCACTAGGAGTGCTGGTCCATATATGGACTAGTCCCGGAGCGAAAAGGTTAAGCAACAATACGTGACAAGCCAAAATCCGTACAGTGGCTGTCATTTCCGGCCAGCTTGGCCTACTGGGTTGAAAAAAATCATGGTATCTGTTCATAGAAAGTACTGTCCGTAAATTTAAAAAACAATTCCATACTTAAAAAAGACAATTATTTTGTTATTTAAAAATTTTTGCTTTTAAACAATTTGAGATATCTCCGACAATTGACATAATATTGTCGATATTATTATTGATTCTTCTTACCGTATGTTTGACGAGTAATTTCGAAAAAACAATCTAAAAATCTTGATTCGACCGGAGATAACAGTGTTTCAGTTTTATTTTGTTTATTATTTT